>CABFOV010001778.1:85835-99123 GCA_902141375.1 Timema poppense | reverse complement strand
CCCCCCCCCCCTCCACCGTTGTGAAGTACGCGTTATTTAAAATGCTATAAAACAACCATGAACCAGTTTGACGGGTTGATTGGCCTGTGGACCCGACTATTGAGAAGGTTACATGGTCAGTCACAAACCGGCAACACATAATACAATTGTTCCGTCTCCAATTTGTTCACTTCCTCATAATCCTTTCTCATCTTGTTCCCTGACGTTCAAACAGTCTCTTTTTCATTTTATCCGTTTATTTGTGGCGTTTAAAGTTAACTTTATGAACCGACTGATAACATCAGCAATCACCAGCCTCGGTGGCACAGTTAGCTAACGTGCTAGTTTCATATTGAACTAGACTGCTGAGGATGGGGAGATCGAGGTTTGAATCTCGGTTGGGTAAACTGAGGTGAGTGGGTCCTAAATGGTTTTCCACTCTCCCTCCATGCAAATGTGGGTTTAATTCCTCTAAACTCAACCTTCCCAATTCCTAATCCATTAGCGTAATTAGTACTTAAGCGTAAAATCCGAAGCACGAACGGGCAGTAGGACGCGGTGCTTAAAAAAATCAGTAAACGACTAATAAACTAACTTAAATATAGAACAGACACACCACCCAACAACCAATCCCCGGACGTTAATTATTCACTGTGAAAGAGGAAACCCACGTTTCATCAATGATACATTTTTCGGCCATGCCACGAATCGAATCCGGGATCGCGGACCTGGTGGTCTAGAAGTAACGTGTCATACTTCTGTGTTGGGGGTCCGAGGTTCAATCCCCGGTCCCAGCACATATTTATTCTGATTGCCAAACCCTTCCTTCACCTCTGACAAGACGTGTATTAATCACAACTTGTAAATGTGTGGAATGCCAGGCCTCCAAAGTGGTTCGGATTCCACGTTAAATTGTAGGGTCTCCATTTCATCTCACAATAACCTTACCATTACACATTAGCGTAATTGCGTATAACAAGAACGGGTAATAAGACGCGGTGCCAATAATAAAGCCGGGGTCGTTAGCTCAGTAGAGAGACACGCTACCAACTGAGCTAAAGTAACAGTAGCTCTTTCTCTAGTGGATTGGAGAAGTGCTATTAACCACCTGCCTCAGTGGCGTAATTACCTAACGCGCTACTCGTGTTGAGCTTGACTGCCGAGGACGCAGAGATCGAGGTTCGAATCTCGATTGGGTGAACTGGGGGGAGGGGCGGGGGTCCTAAATGGTTTTCCACTCTCCCTCCACGCAAATGCAGTTTCACATCCTCTAAATTCAACATTCCCAATTCCTAATCCATTAATGCAATTATTACTTAAGCGTATAACCCGAACGGATAGTAAGACGCGGTGCTAAATAAATAAAAAAAAAGTGCTGTTAATGACATTGCCTACTTGAAGAAATCAAAGCCGTTTGCCGAAGAGGGTTGCATCTTAACTTGCCGCCCCTAAGCAGTCTAAAGCACTATCACACTTAGACGCCCATGTACGAAATAGAAAGAGAGGAAATAAAATGAGAAGTTCATCATGAGTGGGCTCTTGTCTATGTGCTTATAGCCCTTTTACTCTGACGAGTTTAATATTTGCACCTTGAAAACATTTACTTGCTTATTAATATTACTGTTTTCTTGTTTACTATTCTAGATAGACATAGGCTACCAAGGGCTTTTTATTTTATTTTCATCCTGGCAGGAAAATTCTCATGGGCCTGTTTTGTGACCAAAGCCTAATAGCCTAATTTATGGAGGATTTGTAAAAAAAATACGTTTATAAAAACTACTCAAAGATAATAATAATTTTGTGACATTGTAGGACCCTTTTTAGAATAATTTAAGAATTTATGGTTTTATTTTCAATTTTATAGTGTTAAAATTCGTAGAGTAAAACGTAAATTCATTAACATTAGAAATCCTATCCTGACCTGCCATGACGTCACAGCTAGACAACCTCCTTAAGATGTAGCGGACTGGCAAGAATATAGTAGAATATTTTTAAAGCTACTACATATACTCTCATGTTTTCATTCATAAGTCAAGTCATGTGATATACAGTTGTCACTTTTTATGGATAACTATTAATAATCAACAATACGTAAGTGGAGATGGGAACAGGAGTGATCCAGCTGGTTTATGAAACATGGATGTGGGTGCCTGTCTTCTAATCACGATGTATAAAGATCCCATTTCTAATAAACCAAAATGTAAAGTCTGGCCGAGCTTGTTATACATTAACATCCCATTCTAACACTAAGATGTAAAAGCGGCGGGCTCACTATACACTTCCACATTTAAATATTCGTGATTGCTGGGTATCATTTATAGGTGAGGGGTCCAAGAAAGAGACTCAAGAAAACACAATAAATCACATACTCTACTGTTGGTTTATTTTCCGAAACAATCTGCTCTCATACATCACCGTATAACTCATGACACCTTCTGTTGAATGCTTCGTTCATTCACCCATCCCCAGTCAACCTATCACTTAAGATCCCTTACTTTATTTGGAAGCAGTGGGATCACAACTCCTTAACCACTGTCTTATCCATTGTCTAACTAATGTATAACCAATGTCCTAATCATGGTTACGCTCATGGCACGTGAGGCACGCCGTTGCCAAACGAGCTCATCTTAATACACACTTGACAAATGTCTAAAACCAACTGTCTGGAACTAACTGCCCAGAGCTCTGCTCTAGGATACACACTAGCTAGAATCTGCCAACTAGAAGATTCCAATGGAGGCATTAAGCACCAATCAACGTGCCTAGATCCACGTCATTAAAAACAACGCGATGTTTGAACATCACTTCTCAGAGATTCTGTGCTCTCCCAATGGAATCAGCACTTAAAGGCCTACTTGTGGATTAACAGGAAATACCTCATATTTCAGATGATTGACCCTACAATTATTAGCTTACTGGGATAGTTGAACTTACAATATATATTAAACGTCTCGAGAATAAATCAATAAGTTGAAGGCCTCACAAATAATATAATAAAATGTTATCAATGTTGACCGTAAGAAAATACGATTGTGTTTTATAAAAAGCTTTCCTTTTGTAAAACTGAATATAATCATGAGGCGATGGTTCTATTGGACAGTTTAGAGTTTTAACTATTCTGAATATTGAACATTTTAGGTAGGGACTTTCCCGGAAATCATCCTTTAACGTAGGACCAAATTGAATATTAATGATAACATGCTGAGTATAACCTGAACAGTTACTATGAAAATAAGGGTACACTTCCTCCATATATAGCCTTCCTAATACCTTAATCGTATAAAGGCCTATCTACAGACTCCGTATCCGTAAGGTGCTTAGTACTCCGTAAGAGATCGACTCCACACTAATAGATTACACTATCTACAAAGTCAATGACCAGGGCCAGTTTCATAGTCAAATCTAGTACGCCTCAAGTGCGGCGCTACTCTAAGTGCATGACGACACCTACCTAAACCAGAATGAAATGGGTCAGTTTCCTATGTGAGAACGGCCCATTCCACTCGAGTTTAGGTAGGTGTCGTCATGTATTTAGTGTAGCGCCGCACTTGAGGCGTACTAAATTTGACTATGAAACTGGCTCCTTAATTCCTTAGTCCTTATCACTTTGTAGAAGCTGACTCAACTTTAACTTTCTAAGGACTAGTCGTTACGGACTGCTAAGCACTACAAAATTACACCAAAGTAAGCGTGCGTGCGCATCGAATAAAATCATCAATGGCAGCAAAAGCATCCGTTGCTATGTACACAAAAAAAAATTATAAAATAATTTTATGGACTGAGTTATTTCAGAAATATCCTGAACATTTTATAAAAGTATGTTGAGTAGTTATTTATGTTATAGTATTATTCTGCTGGGATATCGTTTGCTTCACAGATGACGTCTGCTTGCGCCTAGCTCTAAAAAATTTCCTTTCGAAGCGTTTTATTGGACGTAGTTTCCAACTTTCTCATTGGTTGGCATGGTCACGTGATTACGAATACGGACTGTGTAGACGCTTTTTCATTTTCTAAGTACTATAAGGATGCGGAGCTTACGGTGTCTGTGTCAGGGCCTTCCCCCGAACGCGTAGTAAGACGCGGTGTAAAACAAAATAGAGTAAAACGTGGTGATAAAAAAAATGACTCAGAAGTAACTAGTGTGAAAATTTTTACATCCCTTGTAAGACAACTTCTTATACAAGAATATTCCAGTATATAATGGAAAATTCAAGAAAGACATCTCAAATATGTAATACTTAACAGACATAAGGACCGAAATTTTGATTTATATGCAGTAGAGATTAGGATGTCTTGTGTTATTTTACCGTTAGGTGAACTAATACTGTGGTATAATTATAAACAGATTTTTAATGAATGTTTTTATTATATTGACATGGGTAAAATGGCTACGATCAGCCACTGGTGGGTACGTGAACTAAATGGCAGGTTCGTCTAGTTGGTTTTGCCGTTGGTTAGGAGGTTGTAGTTCAAATCACGGTTGTGTGTACAATTTTGTTTACTTAAATGGCTTCAAATACGAGTAGACCATCCTGAAAAGTATGAGTACACTTTCCCCAAAAATTTACCTCTACCATATATAGCTAAATGGGGTAAATTTATTACTAGTGCGGATGGGTACTAAGACGTGGAACAAATAATAATAATAATAATAATTATTATTATTATTATTATTTGGAAGAGTACAAACATAGTTTTTCATCCTTTTTGGGGGTTCATTGTTTGAAATGATACTCTCCCTTTCTCTTTTTTTTCACTCTCTCTCCCTATCTCTTTCTTTCTATTAAATAAGTTCCCTTAGTTGCCACTGGGAGCGCTATAACCATGATACATATATTTCAACATAATTTATTTGTAAGACAGCGCAA
Organism: Timema poppense; assembly: GCA_902141375.1. Lineage (NCBI taxonomy): Eukaryota > Metazoa > Arthropoda > Insecta > Phasmatodea > Timematidae > Timema > Timema poppense. The sequence goes on along the minus strand of CABFOV010001778.1, from coordinate 94,276 downwards.
AACATTATTTAATGTTTATAATAGTATAATATATTTATGTATTTGACGTGCAGTCATTTAATAGGGAAGTACACCTTCACACGATTTACATATCAACGTAGGCCAAATATATTTTAAATTACACATTTAGTGGCTTTAATATATATATATATATATATATTGTTTTAATACTAGGTTTTTATATATAAACCTTGTATTAAAATGAAAGATTATTTATTTATCAAATAACTGTTCATGAAAACTATCCTTCATGAAAAATTAAAAAGAACTAGTGATATCTCCATAATAGAATGTTTAGAGAAGAAAACTATTACAAGTATAAGGGAAGTTGATTCAATTCTAAGAGGTTGTCTAAGATTGTCTAGTATATATGGATGGATTAGTTCTGTTGTATATATACAAAAGCACTAATCCATCTATATATACAACATCACTAACCCGTTACAAGTATAACGTTCTTTATACTTTTAATGGGTTTCTTCTTTAAACATTCAATCAGGCGGATATCACTAGTTATTTTTAATTTTCCATGAAGGAGGGTGTCCATGAAGGAGGGTTTCCATGAACATTTATTTTATAATTAAATCATCTTTAATTTAAATAATTTTTAACATAACGGTTATTAGTGGTTTAAATTTTAGGGATTGGGAAGATAGTTTTTGAGGAATTGTATATACATTAGCACAAGGTTTAATAACTACACAATTTAGTAATTGTTTAGTGGAGATAAGGTTAATGACTAGTACATGTGGTTGTGAACAATAGTCTTCACTCAATCATGTTTATTATAAGCACCACCACTTACTGCCAGTTCTGGCTATACACTCTCATGTTGCTATAGTGAATTCAGTCTTAAGATGTATCTTAAGATTTCCAGTTTAATTATCTCATTCATTTAGCCTTAGAAGTTGATATTTTCATAGGAAATCAAGTTAGACACAAAACAAATGGATATTATATTCAATAATACATTGAATTAATAGAGAATAGCCATTGTTCACGTGGTTTAATACGTCATTCAGGCAATAGATACAAGAATAAAAAACCTACGTCATTCAGCCTAGGTCCAAAAATTTTGTTCTTTTTTTGTTCTTTGTTCACATATTTATTCGTAATCGTAGACCAGAGAGCCTGACTAAATACCAAATGGTAGAGTTAAGACAGGAGTTCACTTAACTCTGTCAGCTATAAATGTTTTATAACTCAATTGGTGGGAAACATGCATAGTTTTTTATTTGTAGAACCACCACCTACCACAGCTCCAACGACAGAGATTGGCACCCTAGATGCAACACACCGAGTCAGGGTCAAACATACCAGATGATGATCTACTGATTATATTATTTCCTCAGTACAACCATTAAATCGCTTCTTTTTAATATTCAACATCTATCCTACATTTTGAATAACCGCCAAATAAACTTTTAGTCGCAATCGAATTGAATCATGAAACTTTGGCAGAACCATAGTATCACGCACTTTCAAATAACTTTCGTATGCTGAACGTAAGGTGTTTAAAAGTAGTTTGCTGGCAGTGATAAAAAGCAACAACACACAATTGGGGGAACGCTTCATCTTTCTTTGAAAGCAGCTAGCCTTGGCCGCTTCTTTACAGGAGCAGGGCGGTGCTGGAACAAACTTGAGACAAAGAGACTCACTGTTACCCCGATCATGGCGGTGCGCGCAAGTAGAGCCGCCTTGTCTGTCACTAGCCCCTGCCGCCGCTGGACCATTACCCTGCTACTGTTATGGTTCGCATCCACCTCCGCGGTGGACAACGCGGCGGAGAGGAGCATAGACGGCGCTCCGGACATGGCGTTGATTCACCAGCGTCCACCATCGCAGATGACCGGAAACGTTGAAGAGAATATCGCTACGGATGAGCTTCCTTCCACGGTGACGGTCATCGAAACCTCGACGCCGAGGGTCGTTTTCATTGAGAAGATCGGCTACGAGGACGAGGGGGGTTCGAAGGATGGATCGCCCGATGTTGAGAAACACTTGAAGAAGGTTTTGAACGTTCAGCAAGAGGATTTTTTTGAAATCTCTTCGAGGAATTTGACGGAGGTGCTGCCAGTGATCGAAAGGATTACTAGTGAAGTGTGTAGAAACGAGACAAGGATGCTCTTCCAAGAATTAGCCAGGTCGACTCCTTGGGCTGTACAAAGTGAGTACATTTTACTATATTTATTAGATGACTCTTTATTTAGAGTGTACCTTTTAAACATAACTATTGTATTAATTCACGTCTTACATACTAACTTAGAATCAAACACCACTTTTAATAATATTCACACTATCATTGGTCATAAATATTTAATAATTGAATGGCAATATGTACCCGTAAGTAGTATATTAATATTGTAAGCATCCCCCGGCATTGAACCACGCTCTTTTAGACTTGTGTTTGACCCCTATAACTATTGATTCATCGCTAGGGCACATATATTTTATGTATTGTCATATTCTAAAGGAAGATATAGAATGAACTAATTTAGCAGATTTTTCGCTTTTCGAGTCAGTCATGAAAGTGACGTCACTGTATTTATTATTATTATTATTATTATTATTATTATTATTATTATTAAAGGTTTTAGGCACCATAGGGGTAGAAATAATACAATAATTTTGTTTGGAAGAATAGTTTAGAAAATTTAAACATATTTATTTGCGGCCAATATTGATACCATTATACTATTATTATTTGTGATATTCTGTAGGTATTGATAATATTTATTAAAAGTGATAGCTGCAGATAACATGACTTGATGTATGAATATATTAAAATTGTCTTAGTAGCTTTAGTAACTACAATAAACTGTTATTCCTACCTAAATAAGTATATAGATATCCATCTAGGCTGAACACATTTTAGTTGTGCTATTAGGAAGTTAAAATTCAAAGGAAATATACCCACATTTGCGTTTATATAGGGTGATAAACAATTAAAGAAAGGCACCTTGAGTACACCCAGCCGAGATTCTAGCCTTGACCCCTCACCACCAGCAAACAAACTAAATGATCGTGACCTTTAATTTACGTGCTCACCAAAGCGGATCGCAGTTATCTTAGCTATGCTGGTATATTAAAAACATTCATTCAAATAAATAAATACCTTTTAATACCATTAAAAGCACATTTAACAGTGCCAATAGGATAACGTGGTACATTTATTTTCCGTCATAATTTAATAATTATTATTGCAATTAATCAAGGAGTGTATATATTTTTCAAGATTAACTTTTTTACAAACCTGCTAGTAAGATATTGTTACATTAAATATATATATATATATATATTGTTCGATGCACTTATTTCCCATTTTTTTTACAAACCTGCTAGTAAGATATTGTTACATTAAATATATATATATATATATATATATTGTTCGATGCACTTATTTCCCATTTGGGCTATTCGCCTATTTACACTAATGGAATAGGGATGAGAATTTTACCTAAGATAAAGTGTACCTTAATAGTGTTGAGTAAAGAGATAAACAATTTAGAATAACACACCCTCAGAACACTTGGCCTGGATCCGAACCACGATCTACACGTCACCAGAAAACCAGACGAAACTAAAGTTAGTCAGAGTTCCCATCGATGCCGGCAAAATGGTATTAGAATATGCATTAATAATAATTTTTTACAAATAACTTTTTGTTTATAATGTGATTTCAATTTTTAGATAAAACAAAGCTTAGACGTATTTTGGGGGTTCAATGGTCTAAGTCATTTTCTTTTAACCGGGGGTATCCATACCCCTTGGAGGTATGGGAACCAATTAATGAGGGTATGGGATTTAAGTTTGAATTTTATTTTTAATTATCAGAATAAACTACCACTTTTAACAATACGTATTTTGGACTCATTTTGGTGGCCGTATGATCTAAGGAGTTTTCCACTCTCCCGCCACGAAAATGTGGTTATACCTCATCTAAATACAACCTTCCTATTCCCATTAGTTTAATTAGTACATAAGCATATAACACGAACGGGCAAGATGCGGCGCTAAAAATTAATAAATACGGATTGTGTATTTGTTGTTTACTATTTTTCCACAAATGAATATGATGGGTTTTTCCATCAGTTCTCTTCCTTGTTCTCAAAATGTAAAGTAAAACCAAGCTATTAACATCTTTTGAAGTAATACATAGTAATACATAGTATTACTGGTGATTATGATGATGATGATGATTTATACAGTTTGTTGAATGAGGTATGGGGACATTGAGCATTTTATTGGGGGTCTGTAACTATGAAAAGGTTAAGAAACCCTGGTCTATAGCGTAACTTTCTTAATAGATTGTACTGCCAAAGACGGATAAATCAGAGTACAAATCTTGGTTATGTGTGCCCAGGGTTGTTTTTCTTGAATGGTTTTCCACCCCTACACGCAAATGCATGTGTATTTCCTTTATAATGAATCCCTAACCAATTAGAGTAATTAGTACATCTACGTACAACCAGAATCGGTAGTAATACGTGGTGCTAAAAAGTTTTATTTAGTAGTTTTTAGTAAGACAATAACCCTGATATGAAAATGTAACTGTATTTAAACCAGTTAAAAACTTTGGTAAGCATTCTAAACCATAAAGACTCATATATGACTGAAATTTGGAACCAACAACTACAATGATACATTTGTGTAAGTTTAAAATAATTATTATTTTAAACTTACACAAATGTATCATTGTCGTTGTTGGTTCCAAATTTCATTCATCATCTTGTAAGCATTAACACATTAAATTTATTATATGAGAAAGTTTAAGAGTTACTATTTAAATATATGTTGAAAAATTACACCTAGACAAGGGAATACACCCGGGACCATTTTCTTGGTAAAACTTTCACATATGACAGCATGGATGAATACCTTAATTCACCGTGTTTGTGTTTCTAATAGCTATTGCGTAACTAGTGATCTCACACGTTCATCGTAGACTTCGCCTTAAACCTAGGTACAGTACTAATTTGTATAGCTCATTGGTAGATATTGTACACAGTAAGCAAAGTCCCGGGTTTGACTGTCATGTATCGCTGAAATATTTCAACAAATACTTGATTGTGAACAGCAGTCATTACTGATAATGTAAATTTTGGAACTATTATGAATTAGGCTATTTCTACGAGGGAAGAATAAATAGGAAAGTGGTTTAGAGGACGTGAAACTACATTAAAATGGAAAAGATATGGGAAAGCTAAAGTGAACATCACTGCTGGGAACCTATTCATAAATGTACTCAGCTGAGATTCCAACCTCAATATTACCACTATTGTGACACTGATTCCCTAAACCCCAAGACCACCATGATAGGAATGTAAACACTTGCTAATTTTTGCACAGTGTCTTACTACACGTGTTGGCTAACAGTATTAATTTCACTTCTGAGATAGCTGTGTGAGAGGTAGAATTTACAGTAAATTTACCTGAAATTGCGTGAAGGGAGACCGAAAAACCATTTGGAAAAGATATTTCTCATTGCACCTTGTTGGTATTAGAAACCCAACCTTCTCAAATCAATGGTTTTGCTAAAGTGATGTCTTAAATAACATGACTACAGATGCGTATGTGTAACACTATATTTTTCTTAGCACAACATCTTATTACCCGTTAGGGTTACAACGCATATGAATGAGGAAGGTCATACTAAGGAAGAGAAAGGTTGAGCTTAGAGGAAGTGTTCTAACATATGATAAGAGGGAAAGTGAAAAAACATTTGGGAAATCATACCCGCCTCGGTGTCGTAGTTAGTTATCGTGCTAGTATCGTGTTGATCTAGACTGCTGAGCACAGGTAGAGTGAGGTTATGATCTCAGTCGGGTGAACTGGGGAGGGGTTTTCCCTAAATGGTTTTACTTTCTCCCTCGACGCAAATGCGGGTTCACTTCCTATAAATTCAACCTTCTCACTCCCTAACCCATTAGTGAAATTAGTACTTAAGCGTATTAGCCGAACGGATAGTAAGACTTTGTGTTGAATAATTTAGGGAATCCCACTCTCATTACACCCGATTGGTAATTGAAACCCGAACTCTCCAACATCGCAGTCCAGTCTATTGCGAGAGTGTAGACCATTTTACCATCGAAGCGGGTCTAAGCACTGCTAAATAATAAAGCATACACAAGCTTTTTACAAAAGACTCAACTTTGTTTGACCACAGTATAGAACTCTCCTTATTTCTCTTTCCAGCCCAGTGAAACTGCTCTGTGGTAATACAATTTGGTTTGTGTACATATTTAGTTTGTACCTTCTCCGTGAACGTCATCAAGACTAATTTATCTGGGCGTACAGTCCAATTTTTATAGGAATGGTCTTTTATAAAATATATATATATATATTTTTTTGTCAAAATTGATACAATTTTATTAGCTAAATATCATTATTTTGCGAGTATAGGTCTTGATAATATGTATCAAAAATGACATCATTAGATCACATGACTTGAGGTATGAATATGTGAGAGAAGATATAGTACTTTTTATTATGTCAGATAACGCCTTTTATATGAGCATTGAACTGTAGAAAATCTTTCTACATGAACGGGATGGATCTCCGTCAGAAATTGAAGTGGGAATTTTCTTTCAAAATATATATGATAAAAGACTACGCCACTTTAAGCCAGGGTGGTCCGACGCTTTTTTAGTCCCAAGGGCTAAATCTGACTATCAGATTGTACCTCGGGCTAAATATATATTTAGTAGCCCCAGCAACTAAATATATACCTTAAAACCAAATTTAATAAACAATTAATTTCAACGTTTAGGTATAAATTGTATTTTGTTTGGTTGTACTTATTTGAAAATTGTACTTTTGGTTTGTAGAATCCATCGAGTTTTACTGCCAATTTTTTTTATTAATCTCCCAAATCCGTGCTATAAAATATACACCCACAAACACATTCACAAATAAACTTAACATTTTAAATAAGAGATAAATATTTGTATTTATAAAAATAAATGCATAGTAAAATGCAATCATTACCTTTTATATCAATATTTTTATTTAAATCATTATCTATTTAACATCTTACACAGAGGGTTTCCCTTTAATTACCCTCCAGGATACTGTGAGGGTCACATTTTCAGGGAGCGTGGGCCTAAGTTGTACCAAATTGGGCTACGACAAATTTACTTGCAAGGCAACTACATAGCATAGCTATATAAAATAGTTTGACTTAATTTGTATTATTATTATTATTATTAGTATTAGTATTAATCATCGCACCTTACTACCCATTCGGGTTATACGCTTTAAGTACTAATTACGCTAATGTATTAGGAATTGGGAAGGTTGAATTATAGGAAGTGAACCCGCATTTACGTGGAGGGATAGTTGAAAGCCATTTAGGAAAAATCACACCCAGTTCACCCGACCGAGATTCGAGCCTCGATCTCCCCGTCCTCGGCAGTCGAGCTCAACACGACTAGCGCGTTAACCAACTACGCCACCAAGGCGGGTTCATCTGTAGTAAAAAGTCTTCTATACTCTATAGCAGTGGTTCCCAATCTTGTACAGCTGACGCCTCCCTTGATAGATAGTATTCCCCACTCAACCTTCTTTTCCTATTTGTTTGGCACATTTATAAAAATTTTTTTTTTAATACTCTTTAGTAACTTTTTTAAAATCAACGTAACGCTGGCAGAATAGTGGTAGGAAAAAATAGACAAGATTATCGTGATATTTTGTTTTCATCAATTTTTGAATATTGAGTTTGATGTTTGTTAGAGAAGATCGCAAATCGATTTCCACTTCAAGTCAACGACGCTCTTAAGTTTTTATGAAAGTCAGTGTTTAAGATAAGGTAATGTTGCACGAAGCTGCAATGGTAACTCAGGACAAAATTTCTCAAATTGTTCTCCATGTAGCCCTTGAAACCCTTAATTTATCTCAGACTTCAGAAGTCAATTTTATAATAATATTTATTCGTTTTTCATACTATGAAATAGCATCAGTAATTAAGATTGCCAAGATTTCAAATCTTAATAAAGGATAGTTTCTGAAAGTGTAGCCAGAACATGTGAGATATTCCGTTCGTTGTATACTTTTCTACTTATACAAGTTAACTGTTGTTATTAAATGGACATTACATAATATCAATGTAAAAATATGCCGTGTGGACTTCAGCATTTATTTTTTCTGGTGCAGGGGAAACTTTGGTCTAAAAAGTTTGAGAATACGTGGCTTAAGGGGATGGTAGATAAGATAAATGAGGTGCAAATCCGAGACCTGTGAGCTTTAAATTAAACACATGCATGCATACTTTTGAATGTTAACTCAATTTATTACAACTGGTAAGCAATGTTGCCAATACCGTAATAAATAACTATCTTAATTACTTCGGGAAAGAGATTTAAGTAAACAAGTCATTATTTTGTATATGATTTTTAGCGTTATTTCCAAATTGTTACACACTCCCCCTTGAAGTGCTTCCCCCC
>CABFOV010001778.1:70134-81052 GCA_902141375.1 Timema poppense | reverse complement strand
ATATATGTAAGCCCGATATGTTACAATACTTCAATATTATAATCAAAGTAGGCCTTTACAAATAATAATCACCATTAGTTTGGAGAGTATGAAAAAACCACAACAATAAATAAGTTTTAAGAATCACCTTCAGTTCACTGAGCCTTCGAACCTTTATCTCCCAGTCAAAAGCTATGGAGTGCAACGTACCATTCCGCCACTGGTGCGGCTAATCTGAGTTTAAAACACTTCAGTACATTAAAAAAAATTGTTAAAAGAATTTTCGAGGAGCAGAGATGTACCAAGTGTCTTTGACAGAGACATCTTCTCTAATGAACTAGGGTCTGCTAATTACGCGCTCGCTCGCTCACTCGCCAGTGTGGCCACCCAGTCGCTTGCGCGCTTGTCAGTCTGGCCGAACCCTAAGACCTAGGTTGCTGATTATAAAGAAAATTGATGTAACTACTGATTGTGCCACGTTTACATAAAAATGTATAATCATATTTTTTTAATGATATACAGATATTTAATATCGTACAGTTATACATAAAATATGTTATTGTTATCATGAAATTTTTCATGTAAAAATACAACAATTCTATTATTTATATTGTCATACAAGAAAATATGTACTGCACATTAAATATACATAAAAAATATTACCACGGCTATTTTTATAGTTCATTTTGCGTTCCGTCTTAATAAACCATTAGTAATATCCCATCATGAAGGTATCCCAGCAACCATGCCCTTTATTTGGAATAATTTTTTTTTTATAAAACCAATAGTTTATGGGATATAGAGAACTTTATATTTTTTAAGTGTAGCCCCCCTTTTACCACCACTCAGGAATAACAGTCGGAGATGGTTACACGATAGTTATTTTATTCAGGTAACAAATTACAAACAACTCAATGAGAGAGTGAGACAACATATAGCGTTAGGAGTTGGAAATATAAATATATACATATTAGAAGCAAGCTTTCATTTAACTGGCAAGAACTGTTTAGATGAGTCTTAGAATCAAGTCAGAGCCAAGGCGGCATCATATTTTGAGAGACAAGTTATCAAAGGAAATTTCAGACGTAATTCAATACTCTTGCCCATAAATGACAACTCAACAATACACTAGACAATCTATACTAAATTGAATTTCAGACATTATTCACAAAGGTCATAATATAGAAAGATACGTCGTCTAATGGCCTGAAAAAATTAATATTAATAAATAAAGCCAATACTGCGGTATAACCTCACTGGCTCGCAGCCCCTACTTTGACTAACAATTCATAAACTTTAAACATTTTCAACAAATATAAATGGTCTCTAAATAAACAACAAGAATTAATATAATCCCCTAAAATATTACAATAAGAAGAGCTGGGAAACACCGCTATCAGTTTTAAAAGTCCGTCTCAAATGTCAATTCTCAAATTGTAAAAAAGAACCCATCCATTAGGCGGATAAGAAAAGTTTATATTAAAACACAGGATACATAGGTCCCCCATAGGGATCGTAACAAAAGTGAACACGGTTTGAAATAACCGCCCAAAGATATTAAGTATTATCATGGCTTTAAGAGCCCAAAGTTTACTAAGTCCATGAAGTGCCTATAATTAATACATTTCAATTATTACTAATCCAGAGAAATAATGTTGAATAAAATAGAACATTTTAAGCCAAAAGGGGTTTTTAATAACCTAAAGTTTAAATCAGCCTCTAGAAATGTCGCTTACCTTGTAACCAGCAAGTAATATGTGCCTACAACACAGAAACACCATCATTATATACCCAAAACTATGTAACGTGCTTTAGGGATGCGGGAACAACCGTAGGGAGAGAGGGGTGGGGGCAACCATACGTCCGGAACATACTATAACATGCTCTACGTCTCCAAATGCACGCAAAAGAACAGTCCTGGGAGTTGACCGAACACGACCGACAGAGCGCAGTGAGTCCACGCTTGTCACTCTTTTTTTTCTGAGGGTGTGGTTCGGCTCAAGAGTTGAGGCAAATGAGTTATTGTTTGTATGATGTAACAGGCTTACATAAGGAGCTCTTTGACAATTTGAAGTTATTGATTAGTATGCTCTTTGGTGGACAGAGTTGTTCCTCTTTCCTCAATGTTATTGTAGAAGTGAATATTATTTCATTTAATATGCTCTCTGGTGGAGTGTTTCTGCAATATTTCTTATAATTTTGTTCACAAATCCCACGAGTATTTCTGAGTAAATTTATCTATATTAAAATAAAAGAGAGATAAACTATGTGTAGCACACCATACTATCTATTTTTATTAAATCCTGTTGATCCATCATTTCTTATATTATTTTATGGTTTTTCTCCTTCTGTGTCTGTCTTTCTCTCTTACTGGAGTTATTTTTGTCTCATCACCTTCCTTTCAAAGACCTTCAGTCTCTCCACTTCATATATTCTAGCTGTACAAGACTATCGGAAATGCATTGCGTTGTATATCCTCAAATTTGTTCTGGTGGAGAAACTTTTGGAGTTAAACAAGGATTTCAAACTTTAGTAGCTCCAGAACCCAGACATAATTTTTTTTTTGTTCCCCTCCTCCTTAATGTTGTTATAGTCACGAACTAGCATTATAAATACATCTACCCTTCTTAGCTTCCTTCATTCTCTCTTGCCTTTATAGTTCTCTCATTTGTTCTTCTCCTTGACAAGGTCATTACCTTAATTTTCTCTTCAAATAATTATATAATTTGCTATTAATAGAATTAAATGTATTAATTATATAATATTTACACAGTGATGTATACTTTATTAAATACTATATGTATATAAAAATATGTAATTTAAATTAGTTACATTACTTAATTCCAGAGTTTATATACACGGCATCCAACACAACTTTCTAAAAGTATATTATTTTTCATTTAAGGTTGTACAGCTTTGTTTCTGGATACAACGGAACAGAGAATCACAAATTTCACGTTAAACGCATATTGGACGCATCAGAGCCACAATGGCACTGCATCTAATCTTTTTTAAATTGGCGACTGATTGGGTTGTGGTGTGGTAAGCATAAACAAAACCTGCCACTCAGGTGTGACGAAACATCCACCGTGTCTTCAATATTTATCCTCTGACATTAAAAACAACCAAGAAGTGATGTAGTAAGTTTTTGATGGGAGACCTGGCGGTCTAGGGATAAGATGTCAGACTTCTGTGCTGGCGGCCGGGGTTAAATCCCCGGTCCCGGCATAAATTTATCTGATTACCAAACCCTTCCTTCACCTTTTACAAGACATCTTATGAATGTGGGGAATGCCAGGCCTCCACCGTGGTTCGGATTCCACGTTAAACTGTAGGTCCTCCATTTCATCATCTCACAATCACCCTACCATTACACATTAGCGTAAGTGCGTATAACCCGAACGGATAGTAAGACGTGGTGCTAATAATAAAATAAATAAGATTTGGTGAGCGGTAGTGTGTTGTAAAGACACGGTAGATGAAATCAGGGCTTCTCGGAAGAGGTAGAAAATGTGCGGAAATAATTTCATAGAAGCCGTCAGAAGTCAGTCAGACAAAAAGCGAGAGAACTAGGAATGAAACTGTCTACAGTTAATAAGGTTCTTCACCGTCGATTACGCTTTCATGACTATAAGGTACAGATTTAAAGAAAAAATTCTACCTTGCAGCTGGCTGAAATAACAATAATATTTTGCAATCATTATGCTTGATCGCATCGATGATGAAATTTTTTTTTTTATCGCACATACTATTTTCGAATTAGGCAATCTTTTACATTTTGGGGAAAGTGAATCGGAACAATTTGCGAATCCCAGGATCGTAAGATCCGCATGTAGTTGAATAACACGCACGCGATAGTCCTAACGTTAATGTATGGTGTGGTCTCATGCAAAATCTGATTGTTGGACTGTTTTTATTCGCTAAAAACTCCTTCACTGGCTTCTACCTTGATATGATTCATATCTTTGCCGTACCACAGATAACAACCATTAAGACAACCTTATTTTTTCAGCAGGCTGGTGCCCCACTCTATTGGAGCTTTGATGTCTGAGAATTCTTGAATGACACATTCCCCAACCATTGAATAGATCGTAATGCTCCCTGCCCTCAACGTTTCCCCGACACTACTCCATTATATTTCTTCTTATAGGGGTATGCCAAAGTTCAAGAGTCAGTTTCATATTCAGATTATATACGGCTCGAGTGTGGTGTTACACTAAATGTGGGATTAAACCTATCTAAACCAAAATGTAGTGGGCATGTTTTATTAGTGAAACTGGTATTTCTATTTTGGTATAGGTGGATGTCGTCGTGTTTTAGTGTAGCGCTACACTTGAGGCGTAGCCTACTTCATCTGACAATAAAACATGACCAAAGAATTATCTACGAAAGCTACCAATATAATGGATGTGAAACACTGCATAGCAGATTCCATTGACTCTGTCACAGTAGAAATGTTGCAGAACGCACGGCGTAAAACTGACTACATACCAGACATTTTTAGTCGACCATATGTGCCCATGTGAAGGTAAATTGAACTAAACAAAACATAACATAAATTTTGTGAGTTTTACTATCATTTTCATGTTTAATAACGATTCTATAAATATTTACCTTCTAATTTTATGTGTTTAAAATGTTGGAGTCTCATGGTGGACACCTTGTACTGTAGGTACATTTTAATAAACATTAAACCAATTATTAAATATAAGTTTCCGGAGCTTAATTATTCATGTATTGTACAACGATATTGTAATTTTGAACAAATTTTTTCAAATAAATTTGGCGATTACTACGGTAATGCTTATTGTACTACTAAATACTGCGTTTTTACAGTAAGAAATATTGGTCATCACAGTCATAGAATATTTAAATTTTCCTTCTTTACCATTTCTATGTTTTATATTGAGATATATTATGATACTCAATCAAAGTCGGTAACATTATTATGTTGTTTTTACACAACGGGTTTCCCATTCTATGTCTTGGCAAACATTGATATATGGAAAAAAGCAACGTTATACAATTACATATATATGAAAGGTAAAGCTTGGAGAATGAATGATTATAATTTCGGAAATGAGCCGTATCTCGATTATAATCAAATAAATTTAAAAATTACATCAGTACGCGGGAACCAAGCCCGGAACCTTTGGCTTGGCTTAGTGCACTAATACTCTACAATTGATTTAGCCAGGAATGTTTCCGTTCTCAGGGTCATTGCCAAAGGTCCCGAGTTCTATTCCAGTGTCCAGATGTACCTTTTGAATTTATTCGATCAAGTATTGATGTACTTCCTCAAAATTCATTTCCTGTCCTTAGATTAATTTGGTGTTGCTGGACCAAACTGGTAGAAAGACGCGTGGCTATAACTTTCATTACTACTCCGTTTACGCTTAAAGGAAGCGAGCAGTTTTACCTTTATTTATTACACTATGTTGCTATCTTATAGACTACATTATATTCAAATCGTGAAAGGTAAGCTTTTTACGTTAAAGATCCCATCTCACAAATTATTAACCAAGAAATAAGACACAAAATCTCTCTCGAATCATAAAACGTATATAAATGAGTTTTTCTGCATTCTTCTTTTAGAAACATTGAAGTTGTGATAAACTTGAATGTTTTTTAATATTAAGGTATTTTTATACTAATAATTTGATTTATTTAACAGAAATCTGGTTTTAAACACACCACAGCTTCTAAATAAAGGATATAATTTAAATAACCCTCCAATATAAGAAAATACCACTCTGGTGGATAAGATTTAATGAAAATTTACGACAACATAATATGTTTAATGTCATCAAAAGCTTACCTAATATAACATCAGTTAGTCCTACAATAGTGTATAAATAGCATATGAGTGTATGATACATAGACAATTGTTATGGTATATCTACTAAGGACTGGTCGGGTCATAGCCATCTTACCTGATCAACAAATATTGTTTTATTTCCATTGCAGTGTTTGATTCTTCCACGAAGACGCCTGAAGGGATAGTGATTGGTTCGACCTTCAACTTTGGTAACTTTGATGAGTGTGTGGGGGTACGGGGCCCCCCGAGAGCTGAAGGGGAACCTGAGATACAAGGGCAGTACTGCCTGATGGAGGTGATCATGGCGGATCCTAGGGTAAAGCCCCCTGAGAGAGGATATATGGAGTATCATTACATTCTTAACTACAAGCTGGATGGTCACAAGGTAACCAAAACGAAGGAGCAGTATCTTTCTTGAACAAATTTATATGTTTTCAAACATTATGTTTTGATGGATTTTTTTAGTAACAATATTTTATCAACTAAGAAATTTGGACTTTTTTTATTGCATTCATTTTATTTGATATATTACTCTTTGTGTTTTTTAACATTTCAACTAAATTTTCTTGTCATAATAACATGAAATCTTTCTTCTTTGGCTTGTATTTCTAGTTTTAATATTATTATTTTTACTTTATAGTGCCACCTCGGGTAGAAAAGTATTGTGTTAGTTTAAAAAAAATCAAATTGTAGATTTTGATGGATATTGATGTTTAATAACCAACTGAATTCGAAAAATCGTTTTAGCTATGCCATCTGCATGTATTTCTGAGTGTCTGGTTCTTGGTCTAGATCCGAAACTATTCTATCGATCGGGCTAAGGTTGGTGTCTAAGGTTTTCATAAATTTTCCAAGAGCTGTTTTTGTAACTAGCTATCCAACCATAAAATTAAAGAAACTTATTGATGATAAAAAGAAAAAATAGATTTTCTAAAAATTCGCTTTTACAATTTCGCTTAAAATTCCTACATAGGCATTGCTTAGCATTCCAAACAAAATAGCAGATTTAATTTTCCCATGAAAAGGACTTTGAGGTATTTTACAACTGCAGATATTTTCAATTTTGATCATATACTCTCAACTATATGTGTTTCAACTATCAGAGTAAAACCGTAATGGTATTAAAAATAAAAATATTTTAATTGAAATATATTTATTAAATTATGTTTTTAGAAAAAATAAGTTCTCTTTGCTGAACAGTGATGTTAATTTTTTCTCAATAATGATGTTTCTGTAATGTGCTGTAATGCTCTTTTTTTGCCTTAAAATTTCTATGTCAATGTCTATTATTTCGTCTCACAATTCTTACGAGTTTTAAGTCAATGCCTTCATTTTTAGATATAGGAAAGAAAAATTCACCATGAAATTCATTTTATTTTTCGGTCATCATATTTTAATAACCATTCGGGCTACACGTTTATTAAATGTCTACCTTATTATTATTAGCACCGCGTCTTACTACCCGATCGGGTTATACGAACTTACGCTAATGTGTAATGGTAGGGTTATTGTGAGATGAGATGGAGGACCTACAGTTTAACGTGGGATCCGAAGCACGGTGGAGGCCTGGCATTCCCCACATTCACAATATGTCTTGTCAGAGGTGAAGGAAAGGTTTGGTAATCAGATAAATCTGTGATAAATCTGTGCCGGGACCGAGGAGTGAACCCCGGCCGCCAGCACAGAAGTCTGACACCTTACCCCTAGACCACCAGGTCACCGAATGTCTACTTTAATATGCTAGATATGACAAAGATTAAATTTGGAATAAGTGAGTATCTATTTCCGAGAAGGGAGATGGAAAATAAGCTTAGGTAAAGCCACCGTCAGTATATATGATCAGGATTAGAACCACTTTATCCTCCTCATCAGTAATCTAGTGTATAGTGAGAGTGAAACCTTAAACTATTAAACCACCGAAAAAAACTGTTAATTTATTTTAATGTATCCACATTGTTGGGCACATAAACTAAATGTCAGGGTTATTGTGTCTGGTTTGCAACATCCGAGTCACGGTGTGAATCCTATGCGATTATACTTAAACAAGTTTAAAAAAAAAACTATTTCTCACTCATCATCACACCAACGTGGGTTACTTTCCTAAAATTTATATTATTCTCACCCATGCCCCTATTAGGTTGATTATTATATGCATCGTCCAGATGGGTAGTAAGACGCAAACGAAGATATAATCATATTAACATTTTAGAAAACATTCTAAAATAATAATTTAAGTAAGGAGCGTTGCAATACAAAATTTTAAGACTTGAAAATTGATATACTAGTATTATTTTAGTGTAACTAATGGATTAAATCAGTGAAAATTTACCAACAATAATTTATAAAAAAGATATAGATTTTTTTTATATATATTTCAATTTAAAAAAAAAATATTAGCACTATTCAATCTTTTATTACACTTTAATTATTTTTTGAAATATCTTTTTATAATTTTGTTGATGAATTTTCACTTATTTCTTCCATTGTTCACATTAAAATTATTTGTACATCAATTTTCAAGTCCTATTTTTTTGTATACTCATAGTAGTTTAAATGCCCACGTTTGTGAATACACGGTGTAAGGCGTCAAACCCGCCATATATTATGTGACCTACGATGTGGAGATTGAATTTCCAATCACAGCACTATGCAATGTAGGTGTTTTCCCACAACTGATTGATCACTTTTGTTTTCTCATCCTCGCTTCACGCCAATAGGCGTGAACTTTCTTTAAATCACCTTCTTCATTCCTCCTCCCTAACATAAGACTTTCTTAAATATGGTGCTAAATGTCATAATTAAAATAATTAGTATAAACTCAATGACCTTTTAAGCTCGATTGTAATTTCGAATTTAGTGTAGTCATAGTTTACGAATCTTATTAACAATGTGCTAATTCCCAGTCAACAAGGAAAAGAGCGCGAGTTCTTTGAAGCTCTTCGTTGGAAATACGATAAGATGTCAATACATAAAATAAAAGGTATCTAGTGACGAGACGGACACTCCTTGAAGTAGTCAGCATCATACTCGTAGTTAAGGTGTAAAATACATTTCTTTTTCTGCACCACGTTTCACTAAACATCGGAGCTATTCATATTTAATTACGCTAATAGAGTAGGGATGATTAAGATATAATTTACAGGATGTGCACCCGTATTTTCTTGGAGGTGGAGTGGACAACAATAAAAGGGGAGGTGGGGACCCTCAATACGCCCAGCTGGGATTTGAACCGTGACCTCAGTGTCATCAACATACCAGAATAAAAAGATTAGCGTCTCAGTACGCGTGGCCAAAAATATAGGTAGTATACCAATTAATTATCTAGAAGTACCAAAGTATTACTTAAACTAAGTTTATAGGCCTATGTAAAATAAACAAATACATTATGGAGGTAATAGCTTATAAATTTGCTACACATATCCCCAAATTAGCTGAGCCGTTGGTTGAGTGGTCAGCATTCCTGGTTACTATTATAGATGTCTCGAGTTTGGATCCCAGCGATATCACAGGAATCTCCACCCCGAAAGGAAATTGATCCTATGGTCATAATATTCTTGTTATTTAGCCTTAAATCAGGTCTAGGGCTATAGTATTGTTAAACTTAAGTCTTCTACTGGTTCCATAAACATATCATTATATCATCGCATCATTTCATTATGACGAAGAATCTACATGGTGGAAAGACCTCAGAAATGGTTACATATCCACCACTACCAGTAGAAGACCAGTAATATATATCCGAAAACCCCTGGTAGCATACGCTAAAAAAAAAGTGCAGATTTTATTAATATATAACTAAAGTTTCATTTTTAAAATAAAACAATAATTATATTTTAAATACACATCAAATATATTATTTTAGTAAGCATTATGATATAATTAACGCTTCACTTTTGTGTTAGTGTACGGCCAGACTGAGCGAGTGAGCGACTAAGAAATAATAATAACACATTATTCTAATGAAAGGTGGCCAGACTGGAGCGTGCGAGATAGCGACACGAGCGATGCGCTTGAGAGACATAAATGGTTCTTCATTTTTCAAACGCGTGCTTGAGTCGGAACAATCTAGTTTGAGGCGCTGGGAAATATGATTGTATATTGGTACATTTCATGCTAGGAAAACTTCTCAATTTGTAATGATATTTGTCTTTATTATTATTATTATTATTATTATTATTATTTATACGCTTAGCACACTTGCTACTAACGGCCTAATTTGTTTGGGAAGATAATAAACTATATATATATATATATGTATATAGGTAGACCCGATATGTTAGTATTTCATTATTTTAATCAAATTGGGCCTTTACAAATAAAAATACCCATTGGCGTGGAGTAAGGATGGGAAAACACCATTAATAAATTACGTTCTGAAAACCAGCCTCAGTTTACTGAGCCCAGATTCAAACCTTTGCCTCCTGGTCTACAGCTATCTGATAATCACTAATCTCTCTTATTTCCACCCTATTTCCACGAAAATGCAGATATTTCTTTTAAAATTCTACCTTACCTATCTCTATACCTAATTAATATATGGATATAATACAAACGGGTAATAGAACGTGGGGGGAAGATATTGGTTACATTCTAAATATATATATATATTTTTTGAAAACACTGGTTTATACACCGATATTTGAGTACATTTTAGAGAATGAAACAACTGAAGTGTCATCCTGATGGAAATAGATCTACTCGCAGTTACCTGCTCGACTTTCAATTTCTTCATGGCTGTGTAGCTTGATAATGTGCGATTGTTAATATTTTATTATTTCTCAAGTAGGTGTGTTCTCATAAATCGTTTCTGTGTAAAGGCAGTTAATATATATGTATACAATTTTTAGTGGCTAGTTGATTAAATGTTTTTCAATCTGTAATCATTTTTAATCCCCTATTAACTGTAACCAGAAGTGAAGGGTAAAAAGAAGGAATGCTTATTTCTCTATGTAGCCTAACTGTGATAGTGTATAATATAGTTTTCAGGCTTTGCCAAAAATAAAACATAAATGTATATTTTAATTTCTTAAATGAATTAACCTAAGGTAGGTTGAGAGAAAAATGGTAGTGTCAAAAGTCTAAATCTCTTTCTAAGTCGACACACACACACACACACACACA
>CABFOV010001778.1:57048-69871 GCA_902141375.1 Timema poppense | reverse complement strand
CACACACACACACACACACACACACACACATACAAATAACCTTCGCATCCTCAAACATTTTGAAGGAAGAAGAAAAACTTGATATGTAATGAAGATATTTGAAATATCTCACTAAATATGTGCTTTATTTTAAAATCTTATTATTTTTAGAGCAGCTATCAAAGGGTATTTTAACACTGCCTAGTGAATACATGAAATATATAAGGTAACCATATATAAATTCAGGTACGTCAGCATAAAATAATATGTCGTGTTCTTGTTTTACCTATAAATCTTTCTCTTTATCTCGAAACACTTATTGAACTGTTTAAAAATTAAAAGTATTGTTATATGACAGCAACAATCAAAACGTATCTGACTTCTTTTTCGATATTGCTTCGCTTAGCATGTTTCAAACTCCGCTTTGCATTTAAAAGTTACTTTTGCACACCCCTGGTAACATGTTGAGTATTGTGATTTTTTTTAGTAACATTTATTTTAATTGCAATAGCCGACTTTCACTTTATGAGCACACATTACTTTCAAACATTTTTTACTTAACAATTTTAACTCTTAGGCCTTGATATTGATTGGCAAGCTTAACATTTTATACAAACAGTATCAACAAGAATTGATGCAGGGTATCTTACTCGTAGTAAATCCCTTAAAAATAATCTTGATCAGATGGACAAGCTGGTGGGGAAACGTATCAGTATTCACCTGAAGGGAGGAGATAATTTCAGATCTGGGAGAGTAACTAGACTAATTCTGTGAACTTGGTGAAGATTGAGTCCCATCGTGCCGGGTCACCGTCAACTGCGTGCAAGACATCATCTCTGGGACTGCGCAGTTTGAGTTGTGTCCCTTCATGGTACTACCGAAGTTTATTTGGTTCTAGTAAATTAATATAGTCTGTTTGATTAACACAACGCGCCAAAGAGGTGCGTTGCTACGCACACCTCTCCTGCATCAATGCTGCAAAGCTTAAGTTTCCCTGCTAAAAAACTTTTGCGTGGCACGCAATGCACCAGAAGATTATTTATTTATTTTTAGCACCACGTCATAATTTCTATTTGAACTAGACGCACATGCACTAATTACACTAATATGTTAGGTATGAGGAAGGTTGAATTTATAGGAGGTGTTCCAACATTAGCATGTTAGGTATGAGGAAGGTTGAATTTAGAGGGAGTGTAACCACATTAGCAGGGAGTTCAAGTGGAGAACTATTTAGAAAAAACCACCCTCATTACACCCGACTTAGATTATAACCCCAATCTCCCCGTCATCGGGAGGACAGTCTATTCAAGAGTGACGCCTTAATCCATGCGGCTATCGAAGCAGGTTGCCAGATGAGATGGCGCTGAAGTCACCTTCTTAGCAAAATTTTATCTTACCTCTCTCTTCACTTGTTTCAAAAGGAAACAGCCTAGTAAAATCCTGTCATTTGTTGAAAAACAGCCCATCTTATGTGTCCCGCAAGGGCAACAACGGTGGTCACGCATTGCGTGTCACGCATTTCCGGACGCGATGTCTTGCAAAACAAGGTATTTAACCTTGACGGCTGACGCTGACAGAACAGTATCTAATAAGAGTCATTTAAATTCTAACCCACGTAAGATACTCATTCCACTGACCCACTTTTTGACCAGTGAGGGGACAAGAACACACACACACACATGAATGATTATATGCGTAATGGTTATGCAAAGGCCAAAGCACACTTGAGTAACGCCTCCTAACTTAACTCAATTTTTTCTATCGGGCGTGACCAATCAAGTAATTAATCATACTCAGCACTAGTTCTAATTACCGTGGCGATGACTGAGTGGTCTTAAAGGCGTTATACTCGCGTTGTTTTTAATAGGAGACGTAAAAGTTTGGAAACCATTTGAGAGTATTTTTTTCTTTTCAGTGTGTACTCCTCATACTCTAGGAATAATTTCTGGTGTATTTTCTTTAACCTAGCCTTTAACTCATACCACTTGAATTAAATCATTATTATTTCTTCTGTTCAAACGTACTAAAAATACTAATATTAATATAAAAACACTCCAAAGTGTGAGCCCACAAGCAAGCTATACCGACTGAACGACCGCCGCCATTAGCGATGAAAGTGCTAGCATTTGTGGATGGAAGGTGTCATGAAGTCAGTGCACCAAGCCCTCCAGCTGTTAGGTTAAGTTTTTACACCAGATCTGCTACTTATTTTATTAAGTAGCCCCTCATTTGTTCTCACGAGGCTGAGTTCGACCCCATTTTAGACCCACAAGCTCACAGATTTTTAGAAGCATCAGGAATTGAACCAGGTACCTCTGGATTTGTAGCCCGGAACTATGATCACTAAATTGCTGATAATAATTTGAATTAAAATTTCAATACCTTTGTTATAGTGCTAGCAAATTTACAAGAAATTATGCTATTTAAAATATTAAAATGAAATAAATGGCACGAAACTCCACACGGACTTTCTCATTCTATTGTTTAAAGATGGAGATATTTACTCAAAAATCGTAATATAATATACACTAGCGAACCTCCAAACAAATTGCGCTTTACACACATAAAACATTTTTTGACCCATGGTTTTAAATTTTATAACTATATTTGAAAAAAATTTACGTCTTCATTTGTATAATTGGACAAATAAAAAATATCGATATTGGGTTCACAAGGGTCAACACTTCATATTCAAATGTTGACTTCCGGCTAGTATCTTTGGCATTTTATTAGGGAATGCACATCTTATGGTTATCACATTGCTACTAAATTTTTCTATTATATATTTTGACCAACAAAATAGGTAATTATTGAATACTGAGTCTAAAATGAGAGAGATATATCATTACTGTACCATGGGCGGATCCAGGAACAGGCATGGTGGACGCGTGCCCCCCCTCCCCCCCTTTCAAGAAATTAAACCAATTAAATCAATGTTAAAGTCACTACTAGTTTTATTGTCACGTATTACCATCTCACTAACAAGATTTAATTTTTTTAATTTTTGTTAGTAATACTATTAAATTAATAATATACGGTAATTATTATATAGACATAAATGAAATTAACCAAATGTAATGTGCGCGCCTCTCACCTTTTTGTATAAACCTTGTTTAGGTACAAATTTATTTTTCATTTTTGTTATTACTATTTCAATAATTAATACTAAATAAAGATATTTAAAATAATTTATTTTTAAATAATTTGCTTTAAACAAAATCTTTGAATAATACCACACACATAACGTGTTAGTATGGCTTAGTGGTAAAATTTCGATTTAGAATGAGAAATAACTAGCTATATTATAGAGTGGAGTTAAAGTTCGATTGTTCGAAATCTAAATAATTCCATCTATTTTGTCTAATTGATTGAATAGCTAAAAAACTATTTATATCATGATTGTTATAATGTCTAAACTTATTTCCCTCCTATCCCAGGACTAGTCGTGGTCCCCCATGTCACGTCATCGGTTGAGGGTGAACGCGGCGCGGCGCTCACACATCAAATTGTGTAGTTTTTAGTTTATATCGTCATGTTTTTTATTTGGTTTTCTATCCATTATAATATTTTATGTGATTCATACTTTATTTTCACTGAATTCAATGAAGTATTTTATTTATTAGACCATGAAGGTTATTAATTTTTTATATACAAATACAATAACAAAAAAATCTACAATAACAAGGGAAATTACTATTTTATTCTAAATCTAATAAAAGATTTTCGTATAGTAATAAAGCTACATATTTTATTTTTTTAAATTAAATATTATTACGTTAGATATCATTATTGATTATTCAAGTCCAGAATGATTGTATTTAACATAATATCTTATTCTGACCTTTTCAAACAAATAAGATATAATAACATAATAATATTTTATAATCTAAAATAACGTATTTTCTTATAACGTGCATTATAATGTTATTCATTCATTCACTCTGCATATTCATCATTGACTTGACCTTGACCAGAGCACTGACACCAGATTGTGACCTTGGTTTCCCTGAAGATAGGAACAATGCAGGTTGCATATCTAGCCGTATTCTTGCGGTGTTTTCTTTGTACCGAAATTACTTTTTAGTCGTTCTTTAGTGTGAACAGGTTCTGATGCTGGTGGCTCTGGTAGACGAAAATATTTACTTATCCGGATCTTCACAGGGTTCTGAATCTTTGCTGCTTTAAGTCTTTGGGCCTCAGACAAGATTCTTAAACGTGAAAGACACTCATAATATTGTACATTAAATATACTGAATTGAAATACCATAAAATATATTCAGTTTAAACAAACGAAAACAATACACAAATTAAAAAAGAAAGATCTAAAATGTTACACGATAGTAAAAAAGGTATATAAATTCAAACGTATGTTATAATGGTGGCACAAAATAATGTTTATAAAATGAAAATAAGTAAATAAATCGATGGACCAGAGTTTATACACAACACACAATGTTATAGTTGGAAAAATAAAAAAAAACTTGGTTCATCAGCTAATACTCAACACACGAGCGATCGAAGGGTGAGTTCTGCGCTCATCAGAAACGCAGTCTTAAATGTTTATTAAATTAACACACACTGAAGGTGGAGTTAGCCTCTATCAGTGATGTCAACCCACGCGTAACACCTTGATTGACAGCTAGATTGTAGCAGATGGAAATAGCTAATATCTGGCTGAAATAGTTGGCGAAATAAAACGACCGTTCTTGGGTTAGTAATCACTATTTGTTGATATTATTTGCTTTTAATACATTCCATATTAATCGCAAATTTCAAGTTATACCATTCATTGGAGGATTGTTGTCAAGTTTAGAGTTACATTGAAAAATTACTTAAGGAATTACTCTCAAATTTTGAAGTATTTTTATGTCAAAATTCCTTCTCCCCTCTCCACCCCCAACCCGATCCCGATAGGAGCACCCGTGTCCCCCCCCACCCTTTCCACGAAAATCCTGAATTTTCCCCTGTACTGTACAAACATTTACCCTAAGAGGTTAAAAGAAAAAAAATCAACTTTTTATTTTTTCACTTTTCGCTAAACTACTTTTAATTTTGGGGTTAAAAAGATACCACTTTTTAGAGTTCGGGAGGTCATGAGAAGTCGACGTCCATAAACATTTCGTTTTTTTTTGTTTTTTTTTACGGTAGCAATACTTTACCTTTAGTATTATGAAAGTTAAAAAAATTATATTTGCGTATAGCTTGAAAGTTATTGATTTTATGACAATATTTTTAGAAAAAAATATTTGTATAATCAATAGATATACATACTTGCATTGATAAATAACTTCATATATCTAATAGTTTAGGAGATACGATAAAATAAAGAGAATTTATGCTTAAGTCCGGAGCCCTAAAGTAATTTTAATGGAATATTGAGAGTAGCCATTTTGTTTAGACTATTTATGAATGTTTTGAAATGAAATTTAATCAACATCGTTAGAGTCGATTGAGAATAAATAAACTTTTTCTCTTTTGTTTCCTTCAGTAAACTACTCTTAATTTTAGGATTAGGTATCCAATTCTGAAAATCCTTTGGGAAAAGCTTATGAAAACCCTAGATACCAAGTTTTATCCCTATCGGTAAAATAGTTTATGCTCTAGTCGGAGGTATAGACAGACAGACAGACAAACGGAAATTCAATAAACACTTTTCTGGATTCGGGGGGAGGTGTGTGTGTGTGTATATCATGAAACGTCGAGATTTGTCAACATTTCAAGTTCGATTATTTGACGATCACAATACTTTTTCTTCCTGTAAGATAGCGAGAAAGTAAAAATGGCCACCACAATAAAGTCTTCGGGAGAAGAGAGTTTGTGAGTTTGTAGCCATGAAAAGGTTTCGAATTATGTCATAATCATAATAAACCGGGTTAAGAAAGCATTTATCATAGCAAACTGCAACAAATTTACGTTGAACGTTTTACAATCTGAGAGAGTCAGTTAAAGTAACGGAATTGCAATCAACACCTTACTAACAAAATAAACTCTAATAATATAATTTATTTATTTGAGATATTTAAAATGCGTTTTATAAACCAACTTCTTATATCAGTACATACAAATTTCAATGAGCGAAAGGGCCTACAAATTTTTGGTAGGTAAAGTATTTTCGCATAACGTCCAGGGTTCTCTTACATGACATAATCCCAAACAAACCGATAGCCTTACTTCTCCTCCGAAGGAAGTTGTGCTACGGATTTTTATCGTTCATAAGAAATCCATCGAACCCAGCTGGGTTTGAACCCACTAATATCGGAACTTGAGGAAATCACATTACCCCAAGACCATCGAAATCAACTTTTAATAATGGTAATAGTAATAAAATTACTATTTCTATAAATAATAGTAATACTAATAATAACAATAATAATAGTGGTAATCATTTTAGGCGCTTAGTTTTTAGCTTGTATTTAATGTCATGAAAACTTGTTATTTCCCAGATATTAATTAGAAATAACCTTATAAAGAGTATTTATAGTTAAATAACTAAATATTTACACGCATTCACTTTTTTGTGTTTAAATTAACTTGATATTTGATTTAGTACACTAAGGGATGAAGGACGTGTAAATTAAACATTAAACTTATTATGATCGCATGAAAATGTGTTCTTCAAAGTCCTGTGAACTCTAAGTGAACTAACTCCAGTAGGTTTTCCTAAGTTACTTCTCACTCTTACTCTACGGAGATGTGGACACATTTCCTCTGAATTCTACCATCCACATACCTACTTCATTAGAATCAAATTAATTATAACTTTATTAGTGTAAATACGTGGATAACATTGATGGGTTTCAAGACGTGAAAAACAAACTACGCTACACCTAAAGGTTTGTAACTATTGTCCTCCCAAATCATTGAATCTTAGAACTACTCTTATCCAGTTGAGGATATTCCACATATTCGAGGATTGGAAAAAAATTGAGATCTTAATTTAGAAAAAATAAATTATATATTAAATTAGTTTAAAAATTTAAAAATCATTCTTTAACTTTTATTAACAGCTTAGACAAAAAGTGTAAACCTTAACAATTCAACCCCAGCACATTAATTTACCACATAATGTAAACACATTAAATAATTGAAGAAAACCAATCATGCGTTAAGGCTCATTGTGTTTCCAAAGATTTGGATTCGTAGTTCAGTATTCACAGGCAAAATGAAGATTTGAGTACAAGAAAAAATGGACTCAAGCTATTTCTAGCGAAAATGTTTAGGGGTTAAAAAATATATCTGATTTCAACACATAGAACGAATTTTTCCTGTACTTTGT
Organism: Timema poppense; assembly: GCA_902141375.1. NCBI lineage: Eukaryota > Metazoa > Arthropoda > Insecta > Phasmatodea > Timematidae > Timema > Timema poppense. The sequence continues at coordinate 62,616 of CABFOV010001778.1, read as the reverse complement.
GATCAGGCCTAATGTATATTTTATAATTTATATATATATTTATGTTCTATCTATTAGGTATATAATTTCTACCTCTACTCAATTTGATTTACAATCATGCATACATTTAACTTTAAAATAATTTCATTCTGTTTATCAATTTTATTGTTTAAATATATTTTATTTGAACAATTTTATTCATCTTTTAATTATAATTCAAACACACAATTGTTTTCAAATCTTAACTCACAAAGATTATATCCAATACTACATTTTATATACTTTAACGTTTAAATTATTGAATTACCTATCACTTTAATTTGTTCATTCTATTTTATTACACCCGCTTCGGTGGCCGCATGATCTAAGGCATCACTCTCGCAATAGATTAAAGTCACTAAACTGTCGATGACGGTAAGATTGAGGTACACATTTTTTTTCCGGATGTATTAAGGGCATTCTTACATAAATGGTTATCTACTTTCCATATATGAGAATTTGGATATATTTCCTTTAAAATCAACCCTCCTCACAATAGCACATTAACTTAATTATTATGCAGGGGTATAATCCGGACGGGTAGTGTGACATGATACAATAAAAAATTACCTGTAATTACCTTTTATCATTAGTAATATAAAAACATTATAATTTGTATTAATAATACCCGACACTTTAGATCAGTCGGTAGCGTGTCTGTAAACTGAGTTAAGGCTCCCGGGTCCTATTCCCGGCATGTCCAAAAAAATTATCATTGGTAAAAATATGTGGGTTTCCCCTATCAAAGTCATGAATTAATGGCTGGGCACCTTATGTTGTGTCAGTTATAGATTTAACTTAGTTAATAAGTCGTGTACTGATTTAATCATTCGGTTCTGAAAACGTATGTTAAAGAAATTGAATAAATTAAAAATGTATTAATAATTTTACTGCTTAGTGCAAAGCAAATTATTTCTTTCGAACAACATTTTATAAAAAAATAAAAAAAAAGATCCACGTTAACGTAGTTGGCTAACGTGCTAGCTTTTTTGTTGAGATATACTGCCTAGTATGGGGAGATAAAGGTTCGAATCTCGCTCGGGTGAACTAGGAGTGGTTTTACCTAAATGGTTTTCCACTATCCCTCCACGAAAATTTAGGTACACTTCCTATACATTAAACCTTTCCAATTCCTAGCCCATTAGCTTAATTAAGCGTATAGCCCGTAAGGGTAGGCCTTATTTTGGTTGGTAGAACAATAGAGAAAATTCAAACATATTTCTTTGAGACCAATATTGATGACATTTAACAATGTTATTTATGTTATTCTATAGGTATTGATATTATCTATATAAATTGATGGCTGCAAATAGCATGACTTAATGAATACATATTTTAAAATTATTTTAGTAACGTTAGTAACTAAATTCTACTGTTACTACCACCAAATACCCGCCTCGGTGCTGAGGGTGGTTTTTCCTAAATGGTTTTCCACACTCCCTCAACGCAAATGCGGGTTCCCTTCCTCTAATTAAACCTTCCCAATTCCTAATCCATTAGCGTAATTAGTAGTTAAAGCGTATAACCCGAACGGGTAGTAAGACGTGGTGCTAAATAATAATAATTATTCCTAATCCATTAGCGTAATTAGTAGTTAAAGCGTATAACCCGAACGGGTAGTAAGACGCGGTGCTAAATAATAATAATATAACTACCAAAATTATACTACATTAAGAGGCGGTGCTATGTATTATTATCATTATGATTAAATTAATTCATAATTTAAGGTTTACATGGTTAAAATCTCGATTGTTTTATTGCCCCCCTCCCTACCCAGTACCTCAGCTCCAGAATCGGCAGCAGCAACCATTACCTCCTGCATTGGGCGGTATGCATCCCCTCAGGGTGCAACTCACACGACCTGAAGGAGTTTCTGGTGGACAACTTTTACGGGCTAGGTCAGGAGTTGCAGGTGCATGTGAACGTCAGGGATGATATGTGCCATTACGACAAGAAGGTCACATTCGACAAGTGGGATATTATATTCATGTGAGTAGAAACACCCTTTTACTTATCATATGTAGAAACATAAATACCAACAACTCCATCATTGGGCACGTGGACTATGGCGTGAATCTCATATGAACCGTTTGAAGACAGGAAGATCGTGGTTCTAATATAGGCTGGTGTAATGAGGGTAGGCTTTTATAAAGGTTGTTTCACACTACGGGGGAGCTCACGCTCCCCTCACACAGTGCTCAGGCTACGCTCAAATATCGTACAGGGCGAATCAAATGGGAGTGTTTACAATGTATACAAAACTACTTTCTAAAGAATATTTGAAAGATTGGGAATTGTTTTATGGGAAAGCTGAAATCAAACGGAATATTTATATAATAAATATTGTAACGCTGAGAAAGCAGGTTATATTCTTTTAAGTACCACGTATTACTACCCGTTAGGGTTATAGGTTATGTATTAGTTACACTAATGGGTTATGGATTAGGATGGCTTAATTGAGAGGAAATGCACCCAGGTTAGTTTGGAGGGATTGTGTACAATCTTTTAGAAAAACCTACCCTCAGTGCATCCGACCAGGATAGAACCGCGATTTACCCGTCTTCGCCAGTCTAATCTAACACCAAAGAAGCGCGTTAGATCACGCGGCCACCAAAACGGGTCAGGTTATTAATAAACACACGACATGTACAAAATTCAAGTCGTCAAATGTAAGCAATAGTATCCATTGTGCATGTTGTTGTGAAGTCACTGGGGTGGAGGGTATGTACAGTAAAATTTAATGAATATACAAATATATTTAAAGGAGTTAGTTTAGTTGTTTTGAATTTCTAGGTTCTAAAACACACATTCAATGAATAGGTTATGCGATGCAAATATTTTTTTTTTACATTATTTAAAAGTAATAAATCTAATAGAGAGGTTTTTTTTTACCATTAATTGAAGAAAATCTAGTCGTGTCCAAGTGAAAAATCTCTTAGGTCAACTACTTTGTTCGTCCCAATCACACAAGATTTGTTGTAAATCCCAGTGATATTTTAGTAATATTAGTACAATTCTACACTCCAAGACCGCCATTTAGAGGCCTGCATCCCCTTTTATTTCATGGCATGGGGAGCCTTGTTATAATAACGTTAATGCATTTATCGATTAGCGTATTATCTAATTTTAACAAGAACCTTTTATAAAAATACAAACATATTATCACACAGCCGAAATTTTTAACATTATACTATTTTATAAGTGTAATTTTATTGGTATTGTAAAGGTTATATACCAAAAGTGACAGATTCTGATAACATGACTTGACGTATGATTATGAAAATTGTACTTTAACTTATATATATATATATAGGTAGTATAGGTATACATATGTAGGTAAGTAGTAAATATTTTTAAATATCTTTCTAGTTAGTAGTTTGGTTATATTAAGGTGTTATCGGTATTTTACTAGTAACTAATATTCTTTTATTTTATTTATTTAAGTAAAAAATGTAAATAATTTTGATATTATTTTTTATGTTCATGTTATATATCTTAGGTCCATCATGGCTGTGTACCTTACTATAGTTATAGTTGGAACTACATTCAGTCTACTAGTGAAAAGAAGAAGCCCCAATACTTGTGAGTATTCAGTTAATAGACTATACACATTTTTCAAGCGTTAACATATTTTTACTAAGGTTGTTTGGAGGGTATTGCGAGTTAAAGCTGGTATTGATTTCAGTTTTCATGACTTTTTTTATTTTTTTTTAGCTAGAATAAATAAAATAATATTTCGATAGATACGTTTAAATTAATTATTTTCTATACCACTATTAACAATTATAGAATATGAACATATTGCATTTGAGAAGAAACCTTTTAAATTAAGATCAAATTCCATGCGAATAACCCTTACGGGTAGTAATACGCGGTGCTAACTATATAAATAATAATAATAATAATAATAATAATAATAATAAAATTCCTGGATGTCATGATAAATATCCAAAAACTGTTCGTATTAAGATTTGTACAATATTTAACTGAATGCATCTAAGTAATATTTCATTTTTTGTATATATATATATATATATAGACCGAAAAAATACTCGCCTTAACTAGAATTTTCTCCCATTACACTTTAAGCAAGAAAAGTTGTTTTGTGATAAATTCAAGAGCCAGTTTCTTGAAAATGGCTTGGATTTAATAAACACTTATGTTGAATAAATAAAAGCTATAAGATAACTAACAATTCAATATGTTTCGATTGTGAACGCTATTATTGAAACTATTGTGTTGAAGCGCTTCACATATTTCATGCTAAGTATTATTCATTATTAGCTACGCGTTATGTATGATTATAAATTCAGTACTTTTGTTCTTTCAAAAAGGTTCTATCACTCTCCTTACAGTAAAATTTGAATACATTTATTCTAAGCTCTGCTTTCCTCATCCTTAACACATTAGCTTAGTTCAAATACTTGTAACCCAGAAAGATAGTTATACACGATGTAAATACCAACACAAAAAATATTACAGCATTATGTTAAGTTACCGCTAAGGCATTTTTTAGTGTTAATGTTAAAACAAGAATTCAATTTTTTAAATATATGTAAAAAATTAACGTCTTAAATAAAAGAGTCAATAAAAACAACACATTTTAAATAAAATTGACCACCTTGGTAGCTTAACTATTAGTGGCCAATTCCATGACTAGGAGACACTGGTTTGTGTACAGTGGGCCTGAAAAAACTATTCGGTTTGTTTACGGTCTTTTACTACTATTTAGTTAGTGAGTATTTATGAGTGAGGCTAGGTGTAAAGACGTAGGTTAAGCTAGTTTGTAAGTAATGTGCTAGTTTAATAAAACCAGTGAGCATTGTCTCTAATTCTTTCAGCTGTGTTTGAGGATTTGCTGTTGGCCTTCTCTGTGTCTGAGAACCTTGGGAAGCTGTCGAGTCACACGCCTTCAGAACTTGGTATGGACTGCGTGTTTGGTTTCAAGTTCTACGCCATGTTCATGATCCTTGGAGGACACAGCCTCCTCTTCCTTATCGGCGGTCCTGTACTCAACGAAACGGGAGTAAACAAGGTACGAGGTGCACAAGGTATTTTATAAACAATGCATGAACACAACCGAAGACGGTTTTTGGGACATCATCAACCACCTTTGTTTCGGCTGTTTTTCTATCTTAAATTATGAAGAGAACGCAGCATCTTAGAAGATCTCTTTTGAAAACCATTTGTAAGTTAACCATAGATGCTGCATCCACGAAAAAGAAACACCCAAACTGTTATTTTCACAATTTTGTGTTTCAATACTGTGACAATGTTTAAAAAAGCAATACATTAAAACAAATTGTTTGTTGTGAAAGTGTTAACTACCAAAAGTAACAACTCAACATATTATGGATCTTGTAGATCATATGGTTTGGCGAATGGATAAAGGATAGATTTTCCTGAATCTCACGTACCACCCCTCCTATCACACATAGGGTATAAGTAAGTGGTTCAAGAAGTTTGGATTTCAAAGAGGAAAGTATAAATTTGACTTAGAGAAGTTTCAAACTTCTTAGTTAATTTAATGTGTATATATATATATATATA
>CABFOV010001778.1:46720-57028 GCA_902141375.1 Timema poppense | reverse complement strand
TATATATATATATATATATATATATATATATATATATATATATATCCTATATTTATATTGAAAATTCCACTTTATTCAAGATGGTGAGATCGGGGTTTGAATCCCGGTCGGGGGTACTGAGGGGTGTTTTCCCTAAATTATTTTCCACTTTCCCTCCAGGCAAATGTGGGTACAATAATTTTAATTAAACCTTCATACTATTACTTAATATATTAGCGTAATTAGTACGTAGACGTATAACCGGAAAGGGTAGTAAGACGTGGTGCTAAAGGAAACACTTTTTAGCCCCTTAAATAGTAAAAAAGGGGTGGCGTGGAAAGTGTTGATACATTTTGAAACCATATATGTATCACATAACATGACGCATGCACCCGTCAAGGACACTAGTTCTTAGCCAGATTTATGCCACTTATGTTGTTAGTGCTGGACCGGTAGACAGTCGAAAGTGTAACAGCAGTGGATTTAGTTTTCAAAAACAATTTCGATGACGGTGTCCCAACAAATCTTTCGACATAAGTCCAAATTGCGTAACGCTCCTTCACTGAATGCGATATTGATATGAGGAACCAAGTGGAGGGACACTGGTTCTGTTCTGTAATGTGATAATATCAGAAATTAGTGAGCGATTAATTGATGTGGTAAATCTAAGTCCACGGAGATCGATGAGGCGTCAATCCTTAGCATTTAACATCTATCGACGCAGTGTTGAGCGATTGTTGCCCAAGATAAAGTTCCACCCTGCATGATATGTGTTGTTCAGGAACTATCTGATAGTAAAAAAAATGCAACTGACTGGAGCTTTGTAGGCAGTTTCTGAGGTTAAGGGAGGACATTTCAAACATTGTGGGCCGCAAAACAAAACAAAAAAATAGGATTAAATATCTAAGCTATCAAATTTGTTAGTTATGGTTATAGCTGCATATAAACATCATATTCTTTTAAATTGTTTAATGACTCCTTGACACGGAAATTGAGCCCGGCTCCTTTAACTTAGTAGGCCTATCCTCTAAGCACTGAGTTTTCCAGAAATCGTCCCATAACCAGGATAATTCTTCACTCATATTTTAAGGCAGAGTCTGTGATGGACGTGCAGAATCTTTGGATATCAATGTGTTCTCAATTAAGATCATGAGCCATCAGTTAACTCCACCACCATTAACTCGGTATTTAGTACTGGGTTCGATTCCCGTGCACATATCTCATTTTTCAATTTAAAAGAATAAAAAACATAGTTATTTTAACTTTTATTAATAGATTAAGCTCTTTTAAAGAGTTATGAAAACGTCAACTATACAGCAATCTTTAGGGAAGTATTATTATTAAATTAGTTTAATAACACTTTTTTACCCGCCTCGGTGGCGTAGTTGGCTAACGCGCTAGTCGTGTTGAGCTCGACTGCTGAGGACGGGGAGATCGAGGTTCGAATCTCGGTCGGGTGAACTGAGGGTGGTTTTTCCTAAATGGTTTTCCACTCTCCATCCACGCAAATGCGAGTTCACTTCCTCTAATTCAACCTTACCAATTCCTAATCCATTAGAGTAATTAGTACTTAAAGCGTATAACCCGAACGGGTAGTAAGACGCGGTGCTAAATATTATTATTATTATTAATAAAACTTTTTACTAATAATATAGTACTACTAAGCAAATATTTATTATTGCAGAAAAGGTTGTTATTAATCAATTCCAGCCAATATTTGCAACAAATAACCATCTGCTAGCTGTCACTACCTCTCTTACCGTAGTTAAAGTATAGTAACACAATAATTTTAATTACTCCCTCAGTTCGGAGGCTATATTTAAGTGGTAATTTGATGTGAGTATTTATAATTAAAACTTATTTTGTTTACATTTTTGTCTAAATATCACGTTTGTTTATTTATATATTAGGTTCAGTGACATTACTGAGAACGCAGTGACTGTAACTATCTAAAATCAGGACGAGTCGAGGACATTTTCATGGAAACTCACACGATTCACACGCAGACAAACTTAAAGGGCCCTTTTTTGTGGATTCAACTCTCAACTCACACGCTCAGTGATTTTTATCTACTACTTTCCGAGTTAGAGTCTAATTAGTTCCTATAATAACGAGCCATTGATGGTGATAATCATAAAAATAAAAGCGCCGTAGTAGATAGTCTTTTAGCGCGATATAAATGTTCTGCAGGACTGTATGAGCGCCTTCTTTATTTGCCTTAGGAAAAATAAATTCCCCCTTCACTCCCTCCCAAACTCTTTCTTTGTCTGACGAATGTTAGCTATCTTAGTATTTAAAGCCATTGAATATTTAAATTAATTAATTGATTAATGATTTTCTTAATTCATAATACAATTTTTTGTTTAGAGTGATTTTATCTTACAAGATATATTACACTTTTTAAATTGGCATTTTCCCTTTGATTAATTGAGTTGATTCGTAAAGGATAATAGCATATAAAAATAATTATTTAAATATGATTAAAATCAAACTTTCCTACTTTAATGTATTTATATGTCTACTCATGTGATCGAGCTGCAGCTCTCAATTATGATAAATATTATCAACACTGAAATATCAATCTTTAAATTAATTTTTTTTCATATCCTCCATTTACTACACTGTTAGATTATATTAATCTGTACTAGTTACGATCATGTGATAGATATAAGGTAGGATCAATTTATAGGAGGTGTAGCTGCATTTATTTTAGGGGGAGCGTGGATAATAATTTAGGAAAAAACATCTTCAGTACACCCGATGTGATTCAAATCTCAGTCTCTCCATTATCAGCAGTTCAGTCTATTGCAAGAACGATGCCATAAACAATTTGAATACTAAGACTGGTAATATTACTACTAATATAATAATATATTTAAAAAAAAATCAAAATTTTTATAATTTTTTTATAAAAGGTGTTTCAAATATCCGTTTGAAAGAAAATCAAGGTTTACACTTCCTTATAAATGGTGTTGTGTCACAATGGTAGCCAAAGATAGATTAAACTGAACCAGTGATATGCTCTCATCAATTTTATCTTCATTTAAGCAATTGAACATAGGTCCTGCTCTACCCTCCTCATATACTAATGTATTTCTATTGATATATATATATATTTGATTTACCTATACATTTGTCCTGACATCTTATTTTACTCTAATTCAAGATTTTTCTGCTTCGTTTATATTACAATATGCCTTCTATATAGTTAATCTAAATATTTTACTCATAAACTTTCTGGAATATAAACATATACTACTAATAAAACTACTTGTCCTGTTATAGATCATTATCAATTTACCTGGACCTGTCCCGGTCAGCAGCTCTGTCTAATATATATCAGTGCCAATATTTAATCTATGATAATTTGTAAATATTCTTGTCACTATTTCCCTATTTAAGTTATTTTGACTATATAGGTTTTTCCTTTTGATATGCCTGCTTTGGACTTAAATCTAGCCTAACCTAACCTAACTTATACCTACTGTCGCCTTCTACACAATCAGTTTATATCTTTCCTTGTAGGGAGTCCGATTTTATTTTTCTTCTCTGGTCACTTCCTACAGTGACCAGTCGACATCCCTGGAGTGCTCTATAGCTCCAGCCCAGCATCACGCTTGTTTCCAAGCGATCAGAGCTCTTCGAGTAAGGAACAACTTCCGAAGTCTCATCTGTATCCACTAACTTTCCTTCTCTCCTATCCGGTATTCTGGCATCCCTGGTTCATCAGCGATATTCATCACTGGTATTCCTGAGATGCCTTTCCTCGGCTAGAGCTCTAGATGTATCCATAGTCCATCAAAACCTAGTCCAACCTCCCTTTTATTAGACTTTCTGTATTTTGTTTCACCTGTTTGGTAAAGTTTCATCGAAGTCTTATGTATATTCTCCTTCTCCATCTCCATCGTCTTCACTCGTCACTTCTTCCTCAGTGGTTTCTTCCTGTCTGTTTTTTTCTCGAGTCTTGGTTCTGTCTTTGTTTCCTTTCTTTTAGTTCGTCCATATATCTGTCTATTTATGCTTTCGATACCCTGTCCGCTATCTCATCGAGGTAGCCCCACCAGTCCACATCCCTCAATATATGGTAAATGGCATTGGCCTTTATATGCATTAGTAGCTCCGCTCTTTCCCTTTCCGTAAATATACATTCCAAGGTCCCACATTCCGGTGTCGCTTCTCCTCCGCAACAGCAAAGATTAGTTTCACTCACGTTCATCCTAAAGAAGGCACTCGATATGGGCCATGCCCTGTGATATAGTGGACAAGCTCCTAGGAAGGTTGAAGTTACTTCATTCTCAGTCTTTCTTGTACGTTCGGAAATAGCTGGAATGTCCTACCTGTGGTACTTTCTTCCCAGTCTGCTTACCACTCCTCCAGAAGGATATTTCCTATATCATACTTGGTACTTACACCATTAGTTGTTAATTATATTACTTTGCCCAACTTCCCTTTTACAAGCCAATATCCAGCGGCCCTTTTTCGTACCTCTAAGTCTAGATGTCAGACACCTAGGGTGACAGACAACGCGTTTGTTGGTTCAGTTTTGTAGGCTCCAGAAAGTTTCATCAGGAATTTCCTCTGAAGGCCTCTGAATTTCTTTTTAGCTCTGTCTCCTCTCAGTTGTACCCACACTCCTGCTCCATATCCCACTTTGGACACAAGCAAAGCCTGATGGTATAGTCTTATCAGTTTATGGGCAGATGAAACTTACGCTGCCCTATACTGACTATCCCATTCATAGCCCGCAAGACTCTCCCACATACGTGGTCCATGTGAGCTAGGAAGTTATGCTTCCCGTCAATCGTCACCCCCAGGTATCTAACCATTTTGCTCCTTATAATTGTTTGTTCTGCTATCTTAATTATAGGATATCTCTTAAGCACTACCTTGAGCAGCATGTAGTTTGTCTTCACCGGCACCATGATGATACTTAATTTCCTTTCCGTTGATATATAGTTAATGAGTGTTCTACTGATCGATGATAAATATTCACAGGTACAGTTTAATTTTTTTTTTTGTATTTTCTTGATACACTCCACACCACTGCAAACCCTCAAACTAATCCTTCCGTTGACAGTTTCATTGTAATATAATTTTAACCGATTCTGGCATGTGAGACAGGCGTTTGGAGGAAAAGGGATATTACTGGCAGAATATATAATTTTAATTGTGGTTATCTTACACTTATAAGATATTTAAAAATCTATACGTTACTCTATCTTTAATATCTGCTTAAGGTTTTAAATCAAGGTGGATACTAGTGTGATAAATATCAATTCAGCATATTTAAGTAATCCTTTGCTATTATTTTTTTCTAAATATGCAGGTGGTTCTTATCTTACTGGTTTAATGATTTAATATATGCGTTTCATACACGAGAAATTAACCACTTAATATAATATGTGGGTATGAATAAAATAATTTTAGAGGAAATGCACACGAAGCAACATGGAGACATGACTAAACCACAGATAGAGTAATTTGGGGAAAGCCAGCCTATTAGTATTATATATAACCCCCAGACCCACGTAAACGATGTTATTTTTCAAAGAAAGTTGAACACACGAGGAAATGAAAACCAAGTAAAAGTGGAAAAAGTGTTATTCTCGAACACTATAAGGGTATAAAGACATGTAATGGTAGACAACATATTTTCCTAGAAAGTTAGAAAGAAAAGAAAGCCAATAAAAGGTGAATAACTCGTTCTGCTAGGTAATTAGAAGGGGGTTGATATACAAGAAAATATGAATAGATTTTTCTCCGAGGTAGTTAAAAGTGGATGATAACCAAGGAAATATGAATAGCTTGTTCTCTTAGGTGGTTAGAAGGGGATGATAGGCAAGGAAATGTAAATAGCTCGTTCTTATAGGTATTTAGAAGGGGATGATAACCAAGAAAAGGTGAATAGCTTGTTTTCCTAGGTAGTTAGAAGGGTATGATAGCCACAAAATGTGAATAGCTTGTTCTCCTAGGTAGTTAGAAGAGGATGATATCCAGAAAATGTGAATAGCTTTTTCGCCTAGGTAGCTACAAGGGTATGATATCCAGAAAATGTGAATAGCTTGTTTTTCTTGGTAGTTACAAGGGGATGATATCCAGAAAATGTGAATAGCTTGTTCTCCTAGGTAGTTAGAAGGGGATGATATCCAGAAAATGTGAATAACTTGTTTTCCTAGGTAGTTACAAGGGTATGATATCCAGAAAATGTGAATAGCGTGTTCTACTAGGTAGTTAGAAGGGGATGATATCCAGAAAATGTAAATAGCTTGTTTTCCTAGGTAGTTACAAGGGGATGATAGCCAAAAATGTGAATAGCTTGTTATCTTAGGTAGTTAGAAGAGGATGATAGCCAAGAAAATGTTAATAGCTTGTTTTCCTAGGTAGTTAGAAGGAGATGATAGTCAAGAAAATGTGAATAGCTTTTTTTCCTAGGTAGTTAGAAGGGGATGATAGCCAAGAAAATGTGAATAGCTTGTTCTCTTAGGTAGTTAGAAGAGGATGATAGCCAAGAAAAGTTGAATAGCTTGTTTTCCTATGTAGTTAAAAGGAGATGATAGCAAGAAAATGTGAATAGCTTTGTTCCTAGGTAGTTAGAAAGGGATGATAGCAAGAAAATGTGAATAGCTTGTTCTCCTAGGTAGTTATAAGGGAATGATAGGCAAGTAATGGTTTTAGGGAATATAAAGGTTATAATAATTATAAGTGTACCCACATTTGCATCTAGTTAGAGTGTAAACATTTGGGGAAAACCACCTTCAGTACATTTGACCGATATTTGAACTTCGATCTCCACGCCACCGGCAGTCAAGTATATTCTGAGAGTAGCGCGTTAGACCATGCAGCAACCGAAGTGGGTTGAAGGACGTGTTATTCTAGGTAGTTATAAGTGGATGATATCCACGTAGTGGTGAAGGACCTGTTATCCTAGGTAGGGAGAAGGAGATGAAAGCCAAATAAAAGTGGAGGACATATTCTCCTAGGTAGTGAGAAGTATCGCGAACGAGCCGTTCAAGAACAATCAAGTGTTCGTGGACACGTTCTTCCTGGTCAGCGGCTTCCTGCTGTCCCGACTCTTGCTAGTGGAGTTGGACAAGAAGAAAAGGGTCAACCTCTTCTCCTTCTTCGCCTTGAGATACATCAGGTGAGGTCCTACTGTCACTGTGCTTAATCCTTCAACATGATAAATGTTTGTTCAGGAACAAATTGTGTTCATACGAATGCATATGTTTGAGTTTACTTGCTTTTTTACTTTCTCACCATCTTGCAGGTAGAGAAAGTATTGTGATCGTCAAAAAATTTTTTTTTAGATTTTGATGAATTTTGATGTTTCATGACCACCGAGTCCGAAGAAGTGGTTTTTGAATTTCCGTCTATCTGTCTGTACCTCCAACTAGAGCCTAAACTATTTTACCGATCGGCTAAAACTTCGTATCTAGGGTTTTCATAGGGTTGCCCCATGAAATTATTTGGAATTGGATATCTAACCCTAAGTTAAGTGTATTTTAATGAAGGTCAAAAAGAGAAAAAGTCAATAATATTTAAAAATTTTAAATAAATTTAATTTCAAAACATTTATAAATATTCCAAACAAAATGGCTACTCTCAAGAATTCGGTAAAATGACTTTAAGGGCTCCGGTCTTACGGGTAGATTTTTTTAAAATATATAATATCTCCGTATCTCTTTGAGATGAGAAATTACTTATCATCACAAATATATAGATCTATTTATAATATAAATATTTTATTCTAAACATATTTATATAAAACCAATAACTTTCAAGCTGTACGCAAATATATATATTTCTTAACTTTTCAAAAACAAAAGGTAAAGTAACGCGACCGTAAAAATATCTAACGTGAAGTGTATATGGATGTCGACGTCTCAAGACCCCTAGACCCTTTAAAAGTGGTATTTGCAATTCCGTCTGTTTTTTTATACCTGTTTAAACTTAAAATTAAGAGTAGTTTAATAAAGGGCGAAAAGAGATAAAATCAATTTTCTCAAAATAGGCTCTAACGATTTTGATTAAAATTAGTATCTAGGCTTTGATTAAGATTATAAACAAACTGGCTATTTTCATTTTTCCATGAACATGACTTTTAGGGTACTTTAGAGAAGCTGAAATTTCCGTATCTTCACAACTATTTGAGATACTAAATAACTTACTATTGCAAAATTGTAGAACTATTGAGAATAAAAAAAAACTTTTATATGAAATATATTTTTATAAAACCAACAGTTTCTGAGATATTGGAAAATATATTAATATAATTTTGTGAGCTTTAGTTGTAAAAATATACAACTTAAGTTTTATCGTAATAATTCTCCAATGCCATAGGGTAGTTAAATATATGTTAGTCTCTCAAAAAGCTTATGATATTTTTCCTTAAACCTTTTAGGAGAAATGTTTGTTTGTACAACAATGATCTATATCCATTTTAGACTCGATAGTCAATATTTACATTTTTTTATTGGTTAAAATGATTACAAATGATAGCAATGCGATGGAATGAAGATGTGCAACACCAAATAAAATATTCGAACATTTTAACAGGAAGTTGACATTTTAATACGAAGTGCTTACCCTTGTGGACCCAATATTGATATTTTTTATCGGTCCAAACATACAAATGAGGACATTAATTCTTTAAAAATAAAATTATAAAACTTGAAACAGTGTCTCAAAAAAGGTTTTACATAATTATAATGTAATTCATCCTTGGATTTGCTAGTGTATATTATTTAGTTTCACATATATTACGAGCTTTGAGTAAATATTTACATTTCTAAACAATAGAGCGAGAAAGTCCGTACGGAGTTCCGTACCATTTATTTTACTTTATCATGACTGCTTGGAGAGAGCAAGCAAGCATTGTTATTTTCAAACAAATAACAACGTTTCATAACACCCCTGCGTCGAAAAAGTGATTTTCGCAATGCCTGACACTTGAATGTATGTTCCTTAGCCTAGAGCCTAAGCCATTCACCGATCGGGATGAAACATGATATCCAAGGGTTTAATAAGGTTCCCCAGAGGCAATTTAGGAATAATTGACTTTCCCTTAAAATTAAGGGAGGTTAACTTAAGGGTGAAAACAGAAAAAAATATTATTTTCTCAAAATCGTGTCTATAAATATTGATTAAAATTCATATATTTGTAGTCACTGATTAATATTACAAACAAAATGGTGCATATTTTTCCCCCAGAAAAATGAGATAAAGGATAGTTCACATAAGTGGATCCCTAAAATATTGATCACATCTCCATAACTCTTTGAGATATAAAATAATGTAATGTTGCAAAGTTTTAGGACTATAATTTATATAACATTATTAAATTATTCTTAGCATCACGTTATACTACCCGTTCGGTTTATACGATTATGTACTTAATAGTTAGGCTAGTATTTTTAGAGATAAGGAAGGCTATAACAAAGTAAATATACCTGCATTTGCGTTGAAGGAGAGTGGAAAATTATTATGTTAAAATCACCATTAGTACACCCGACCAAGATTTTAACCTCGATCTCCCCTTCATCAGCAGTCTAGTCTACTATAAGAGTGTCACGTTAGCCCACACGGCCACTAAAGCGGGTAACATTTGATGGAAATTTTATATTACTAAACCTATATTTTTTGATTTATATTTCTATTTATTACTTAAAATAGAGGTTTGGGAAATGGGCAGTTAAAAATATACAAAACAAATAATTTTATGTTTAAGTAACACTGTATATTATTGCATGTACGCTCTTTGATAAAATGTGGTGTTATTTTTTCCCATTATTTTTATATAAAAATGTAATAAAATTTAGTTTCACTCATTTTGTGATTGAGCTTAGGCAGACATTTCTTTGCATATGGATAACATCGATTTGCGCACTAAGTTTGTTGCTATATACATCGGTTAGGTTCAGTCTTTACCTTCTTTTGACCCATCTGAGGAAGATTTATGTAATTGTCTAAAAAATTGAGCTCGAGATTTTGATAAATGTTGACGTTTCATGACCTCCTGAAAAAATGACAGTTTTTTTCATGATGCTGTTTGGCTATCTTTTTTGTGTCTGTACCACACCCTAGATTTGAAACAATTTTACTGGTAAGGCTGAAACTTGCTAGCTACGGTTATTATAAGGTTCCCTCCACAATCACAATCTCAATCACAATAGCATGCTTTGATGCACCCTGAAGGGGAGCACGAGAGCAAGTTCCAACACGTACCGACCAATTGGTCACACCGTGTGGTTCGCAAAAGTTCAAAAGCGGGTTGTCGCGTTCGCGAAGTTCTAAAATTAAAGAATCCGATATTAAATATTAACATAGGGG
>CABFOV010001778.1:33413-46541 GCA_902141375.1 Timema poppense | reverse complement strand
AGTTACGTGCGGAGACACTACTCTATGGGGGGCTGGTGAGAGCCTCCCAAACCACTGTTATCACATCTCGCTTATCCGAGCAGGGCTTTGGGACGTCGATGGCACCCACCGGGGTCAATGACGTAGTTCCCAAGCCCCTGGATAAGAGGATTGGTGGCACCGGGAAGTCTAGCGTAAAAGGACTATGCCAGACCCCGGAAGTGGTCCTTGATGGTAGGCATATCCAGGTCGCGATGTAGAGTCTCATTCCGGACATACCAAGGTGCGCCCACAATGATCCTCAGACACACTCTCTGGAATGCCTGCATCCTCCTCATATACGTGTCCGCCAGGTGGCCCCAAGCGGGACACGCATAGTTGAGGATCGGTCTGAGCAGCTGCTTGTACAGCGTCAGACCGTTCCTTGTAGACAGGGCGCTACGCCTGTTGAGCAGTGGGCCTAGGATTCCCAGCCTTTGCCTCGCCTTGTTGAGTCTAACATATTAAGGGTAGTTTACTGAAAGGTAAAAAAAAACACACACACACATATATGAAAAAAAATTCTCTTCAAATCTGTTCTAACGATTTTGATTAAATTTTGTATCCAGGTATTGCTAGCCCTACAAACCAAATTCCAAATCTCATTTTCCCATTAAAATGAATTTAAGGGTACTGTACTTAAAACAAAGTTTCCAATTTTGATCATCGCAACTATTTTAGATACGAAATAATTTATCTTATATTCGTAGTAATATTCAAAATTAAAATTTTTACTAGAATATATTTTTGTAAGACTAATGATTTCTGAGCTATAAGCAAACACACACACTCAAACGTATGTATATATATATATATATATATGTATATATTTTAGTATATGTATATATTTATATATATATATATTTTAGTATATATATATATGTATATATATATATTTAATATAGCTTTTTAACCATTTGAAATCGAATGCTATTCGGTGGATGGAGATGTTCCTCTTTTCTAAATGTTTATGTAACAGTGTATATCATTTAATTTATGCTCTTTGGTGGAGTGTTTCTGCATATATTTTGATCTCGTCTAACAAATATAAAGAAAATCTTATCAAAATAAAATAGATAGAAGTTCTTGGGTGTGTATTATACCATTTATTTTCTTATTAAATTCAACGGTTGGCATCAATGTTTTGGGACTATTTTTACTTTACTCTTTTAATCTTATGTAAATATTATTTTAATAAATGTGGGCCTAGACTGTATCTCCCAGTTTCCAGTTTATAATGGCTACATTATAAGGTAAAGGAGTGAGAACTTATTTTAGGTGTGCAATACCATTTATTTATTTTGTGATCGGTGTTTAAAGAGCCCACAAAACTTTCGATTAAATATAAATTAAGTAAAAGGTTACACTCAGGCCCAAAATGGCATCAAAGTGTGTTTTTCTGCAGCGGATGGATTGGAACCTGTAAAATAGATTTTTTATTTTAAAATAATTATTTTTCAGTTTTGTTTTACTTTTTACCATGGTCTTAATTCCACTGCTTTCTAATGCAGACTTCAAGTCACCGCTTAGGTGACGCTCGGCTCATCCTGTACAATCTATATTATGCGTTATCCTTGGGGATACCCACGCTTTTAATACCCATCAGCATATTTACAATTGTAGGGTATTGATGAGGAAGTTCAAAGGAAATGTGGTCAAATTTTCTGAGATTTATAGTGGAAAATAATATATGATTAGTCACATCACTATCTGACATACCATACTAGACGATACGAAACGTTTTATACACATGCCCAGCCATATGTGTGGGTAATATAATAGTTAACAATCTGTCAACTAATGTATTTCTCTTGATGGCCATTTAAAGGCCCAGACACAGACTCCGTATCCGTAGGTCCGTGGTCCGTACTCCGCGCTCTTGGTCTATAAGAAATTCTACTCGCGATTACAGTCTCAATATACGTAATCACGAGACCGTTTCAACCAATGAGATATTAAGAGACTTCATCCTATCAAAAAATTTGAAAGAAAATAGTTTACAGCACGGAGCTGCGTCAAGCAGTCAGCTGATCAAAGAAACCAAAAACAACTTTGTTGAGAAAACTTCCAGTATTTATATTAAAATATAGGCTAAGAACAATCACAAGAAATATATTTATAGCTTTATTTTAACTATCAAACTTAAAATAATAAGTGTTTGCAATAGCTTGAAAATGCTAAACAGATGTAGGCCTACTAATATTTTGGATGAAAAATCACGATTATCCATAATTTACCAGTTACAAAAAATTAAATTACGCTAGTAAATGGAGTATAAACCAAATTATAGGGGTGTTGAACCTACAAAAGCAAAGCCAGTATTTCTGAGAACTTGGTATTTCTCATAAAACACTTTCCTAGAAGCCACTCTTCCCGGGGTGTTTAGATTTGTAGAAAAATGTTTCTGAAATAGGTACACGTGTAACCATCTTTTAATTTTATATGTTTCCATAGCGACGGATTCTATCACTGCTATTCTTTCTTTATTTCAAGGCGCATGCGCATATTTACTCGGCTGTGATTGGTAGTCCGTATAAACGAGTCCGTAGAAAGTTAAAATTGGGCAACTTCTACGGAGTAAGGACATACGGATAAGGACTCTGTGGCCAGAGCAATCTGTTATTGTAGCTTCGATTTCTTACGGACCACGGACTACGGATCACGGACCTACGGATATGAAGTTTGTGTCAGGGTCTTGACACGCAAATTGGGGACTTCATTGTTCTTAACCTTCGTATACATGCCCACCGAAAACAGAGATAAAAATCTAAATGAGTGTCGCAAAAGTTCACACATGAAAGTAGAAATGTATGTTGATCATGAAGTTTTATTACATTAAATTAAATTAATTATAATTGGAAAGTTAGACCTATGAACGTGAAAAAACCAAGGGCATTTAACTTGGAGCGTTAATGATATATCACTGATCCAACCATATACCATCTCGGGATCAGAGTAATTCTTAACTAATAATTTGAAGCAGAGTCTGTGTTGGACTGGTGAATTAATTTGATCCTGGAGTTATAGCTTAATCACGCTAACTGGCAACTTTGCGTTGAATTCATGTATTGTATAGGGTTGGTAATATGTACCATCATTTTAATAGGAAGTCTGTTATGAAAGTTATTTTTTTCTAACTTTGTGGTATACTGACATGGAAAAATACCTTTCAGAATGGACAACTCACAAAAAATAGTTATAGGTTTACATGAATTCACACTTCCATCAAAGAATCTGCTTTATACTAAGAGTAAAGATTGACCCTGAACATGAGCGAATTGATGCACAGAGTCAAAGGCTCAGTTTCTATTTCCAAACTATTGGTGTCATCTCGTAAATTATATTTAATCTAATTGGATGATATACTCAGTGACAGCTGTATCTGCAAATAAAAGCTAACTTCCATATTAATATGATACTTTGCTACATAAATTTAAAACGACTTATTAGCATATTGCATATTTATTTTCTGATGTAAAGACAGACTCTTTAGAATTGTCGTTATGGGTGTTTTTAAAATTATAAAATCTTTTGTGATACAGATCCAAATATCTATACAAGTGCGCTTTCCATTTAACCAGATATTTAATCCTTAAAAAATTTAATGAAGCTGTCGGTTTATATTTAGCTCTATGTCGCACTCATTTTCTAAGGAAAAAAACAGAAGTTCTCGAGCATAGCAGACAAAACTGAAACTAGTCCAACTAAAATAAAGCGGATTACACTGATGGGGTTGATATATTATTATTGGCTCAGAGCTAGTCATGTGATTGACTACGATTCGGGTTTGTGCTTGTATTTTGACAGAAGGTATAAATAAATATAAGGACATTAGACTTGCATTAAAATTGCATTAAACACCATCGATGGAGGAGTTGGGGTTTCGAATTCCGACTAGGCGCACTCCGGGATAATTTTTACATGTGGTTTCTCAATGTTTTTTTTCTCATTCCATTTTAAAGATAACGCAGGTGCGCCTTTTCAAAATTCTCTCCTTTTTCTTAACCCTTAGATTATTACGTAAGTAACCAGTGGCTTAAACGTAACATTAAATTATTTTCATGCTAATTAAATAATTATACACCCAGTATGTTTATATGTTTATCTTACCTTATTCGACCTCTCTAGCCACTCTTATAATTAAATGTGGTTATGTTACAAACTTCCTTCACTGGACAAGTTTAGTAACGTGAAAAACAAGGTAAAATATAAATGGAAAGATAAATATTTTAACAATAAATAAATTTATTAAAAACAGAAAAAATAAGATCTAGGTTTACAATAATGTTACAAGATTACAAGTTTGAAGCTTGTTTCAATTAATAAGACTTTGTGAAATTTGATTGTCTTGCTGTAGCCACCAGGGCTGAGCTGGACCCAGGCTACAGGTAGGTTTTTTTCCAAAGGATAAAACAATTAAGTAGTAATTAACATAATGGTAATGGACAAGATATACATATAGACTTAAATCATTTAACTTGACTGGGTCTTAAGACAAAATCCTTAAAACACTTTTGGTTAATGAAAAACAATAGAAAGATCTATAGATAACAGTGGTCGATGGCTAGCAAACATGTGTCGATTAACAGGTACTATGGCTGGTCCCTTCCCCTATTGGTACTGCCAGAGCATTCAATAGAACAAACAATGCTAATAGGAATTACACCTAAAAAGCAACACCTAAACAATAGGAGCCAAAAAACAGGAAAAGACAAAAGGGTATTATTTGCGCGGACCCCAATATGACACAAGCGGAGTTCCGTGGTTTTCTCACCCAAGCTAATACCGCACGTGAAGTGTGACTATTTGAACAACCCAAAACATAGAACTCTATTAACCCAACTGGGTTTTGGAAACAAGATAGACAGTCTGGCTGTAGCCATATAAAATTTAAACAATGCACATTACTTCCACGGCGTCATGAGAAACATTGGCTCAAAATTAATAAATGAAGCTTGTGGATGTTATTAAGTCTATGACTAAGACCTTACTACATTTGAAACCAAAGGCTCACAATTTAAAGGCTGTATTATAAGGATACAGAGAAGCATAGTCGCTAGGATTGGTATACCACCAAGTCTAACTGTTTCGCTAAATACTAGTCATAATGACACTTATCCTTCATACAGGAGGATACACCATTAAATCAATTAACTTAACCTTTTAATTCTGAAGTCAACAAGACTTGATATGGTTTTAACTGTCACTTGGATATAGTATAAAACTTTCCAACAAATGAAAGTCGCCTTCGACTATAGAAACAGAACATAATAAATATCAAACATGTCTAGGTAAACATTGTCTAGTTTTTTACAAAAAAAAAACTAGATTTTAGGTCAGAAGGACTTAATTATGTTTCCAGGATACTTAAGTACTTGAAGAATATCCTCCTGGCCGGCGCGATGGTAGATCCGACGGCCGAAACTCCATTGTTACGGGTTCCTTCGTTGACTAAAGTTGTAGAGGTTCCTCCTTCGACGCTGGGTTGTAGTAGTTTGCGATAATATGATTCTGAGAAGCAGCCTTTATATACTCTAAAATCTGACTTGAATGGAACAAAGCAAAATAGGTGATAAACTCAGAAACATAGAAAAGAGAGAAAGGGATGAAGGTGGGGAGAATGAAAAACGAAGCAGGGAGAACCGCTTGTGGGGAAGGGTGAAAACATGTTTCCTTGGACGGCCAATAGTCTTCTCTGAAGGGCAAGCGGGTCACTGGGTCGAGTTCATTCTACGCTTCTTTCTTCATCAGATGTTGTAATGAAAGCACGTGTGGCTAAAGTCAGGCCGCCATCATTGAATAATTTTCTTTTCTAACACGTGGCGAACAAATCCAAGAACATCTTGAAATGGTGAGTAGATACCAAATCATCTTCTATTTAAATATATCCGTTTTAATTATATTTATTAGGCTCAGCTATTATTTTTATGACAATTAGTGACATAGACGTCCTTTACAATATTTTCTTGTAGGCAGCATGGCAAATCTATGTGAATCTACCCGAGATCATCCAATGGCAAGGGGTATACTTTAAAGCATTTTAATCATAAATGTGATAATGTTTATCCTCTTCTTCGATATTCGCTGCAGTATTTTTAAAAGAACAATATCTTTTCAACAACCATGTGTTTTCAATTTAGGCAGACACGTGATTGTATCAGACTTCACGTAGTCAGGGAAAATAAACTTTGAGGTAGATTACTTTTAATTATGTTAATATTACTTCTTTATTTCGTTTCTATCGTCGTAAATTATCAAAATATTGTTATTCAATCGTAGCTGTCCAATCCGCCTGATTTACATGCTACAATTATAGTTAATTTTTATTAATAATAATAATTTCTTTTGAAATTTTTAAACTATCCAGTTATATCAGCACATGACTTAACAAGTTAACTTAATTCTAAAACAGACACAGCGCAAGTGCCTCGGACGCAAATTCATTTCTGTTAAATGGTAATCTCTAATTTCAAGAGTGGTCCGTGACCGGAATCAATCACTGGATTTTATTTTATATAATACGCTGAGGTTTCTCATTATTGATCCAGTTGAATGTCGGGAATTCACTAAAAAATTATCATCTTTATAGCCCTGCATTTTTAATTAACCTCTTAAAGCAGCTTGGCTGTATCCCTTCACCAAAGACTATAAAAATAGGCCTATATACCGTACTTGAATGGTCCATAATATAAATTTTAGCACCACTTCTTACTACCAATTAGGGGTATACCTTATGTACTATTTACACAAATGGGCTAGGAGTTAGGAAAGTTTAACTGAGACGAAGTGCACCCGCATTCGCGTGGAAGGTGAATGGAAAAATTGTTGTTTTTTTAAACAAACTCAGTGCAACCGACTGGGATCGAACCCTGATCTCCTCGTTTTCGGCAGTATAGTGCCACATGAGAGTAAGGCGTTAGACCACGTGGCCAATCCAGCTAATTCCATAATATTTAATGTATGTGATACCAAGTGTTTAATTATAATGCAGTCTAATTTTATCAGGAAGCACCTTATCTGATGGTTAGAAAGTTACTAAATCTACTTTCAAGTATTTATACATGAAGTCATGTAATAATATATTATTAATGATAAACAGTATCAATGCTTATAAAATAATACTTATAAAAAAGTAAAATGCTATCATTGTTAGGGGAAAAAAATGATTGTAATTTATTTTTCAGACTTACACCAGCGTACGCAGTGGTAATAGCGTTCTACGCCACTTTGTTCCCAAAAATAGGTTCAGGACCGCTGTGGGATGCGAGGATCGGTTTGGAGAGGGACAGGTGTGTGGAATCTTGGTGGGCTAACATTATCTACGTGAACAACTACGTCAACACTGATATGCTGGTGAGTCAGGAACATGGCAGTAGGCCTAACATCCCTTGGACTAGGATCTATTAACTAGAGAATCTGGGTTAATAATACAGTAGAACTTTTTTTTAAATTTGAAGTCCAAGAGATATATAAAAAAAATCGAGTTATCCAAAACTATGACTAAATATTTTCATGAGTCTCTAGGCAGCTGGTACATAATAAATTAATAACCTTATAAAATGTTATACATAATCACACACATCCTATTATATAATATTTAAAAAAACACATACACAATNACCTGGAAAAATTAGCATATGAACATTTCAGACTTGAATAAGGATTGATGAAAACTCAGCCAACACATCTTCCATATTAAGAAATTAGCTCGCCGCCATTGTATAATTTCTCGCTTTCTCATTTACTATGTGTCAAAAGGCTAAATTCAAATTTATTCGACATTATCAGCATATTGGGTGGTTTAATAAAGCTCGTTAAGTTAAATTTGAAATGAGTACTAACGCTAAATATACCCAACAATGGAGAGGCTTCGAATCATCCAAATATTTCCTTCAAAAAATTGAAATAAATGTTAATTTTTACCATTGGTTTAAGTATAAATTTTATGTAGAATTATGATGTGTTTGAATTATACAATTTTTAGAATTAACTAATGTAGAACTAATCAAATCTTAATGTAATTTTATCCCGGTACTTTGTGAGTCAGTTGTTCATTTGGTTGGGAAATGCATTCTGATACGTGTTTGAATGGGGGAATTACAAGTGATAATCTTAAACACGTTCTTTAAAATAGGCTACATACAGGAGATCCGTAATTGACGGCTAGCAGAAGATGTTTTGTTGCAAACACATGTTAGACGTCACTAATGTATGTAGATATAGTTATTATTTTCTTAGTATTATTAATTAAAAGTGATAATAAATGCCACTAATAATACTTCCCTAATGATTATTGCATAAAATGGCTTTTTAGTAACTTATTGAAATAACAAAATATAACCAATCAATAAAATGATCATTCTTTTGGTTTCATGGTTGTTACAACAATACATATTGTAGTAGATGAAATATTATATTCAAAATTATTACATTCACAATTTTTCTCTTCTTATAACTGGGAGTCAAAATAAATAAATGAATTTTTGTCACTTAGATAAAAGACCATTCAAAACATTCGTTTCAAAATAACTTCTTTGTTAATGTTCCAGTTTATCAACATGCTGGATTAACCGTGATGAGGCTCAAATCCGGGAATAGTTTTTCTCTCCTAAATTATATCCCGCTTGATCCATACAAATGGAGATACACTTACCATACCATAAATTCTACCTTTCTTACCTTTGTAATGTGCTACTTGTGTGTTATCCTAGACTTCCGAAGACGGGGAGATCGTTATTCAATCCCAGTTAGATGCATTTTTGTTGGTTCCCCTGAATGGTTGTGTACTCTCCCTCCACGCCAAGGCTGGTGCATTTCCTTTAAATTCAACCTTTATAAGCCCTACTACATTAGTGTAATTTGTACATAGGTAGATAGTCCGAACGGGTAGTGGTGCTAAGATAAATAATATCTTTCTCATTCATATCTCAAATGTGAATAGCAATGAAGGGTAGTACGGAGCGGTGCATGTACAAATATAATACAGTATCAGTGATGTAAGAACGTATAGATAGCAAGCTAATAAAGGCATCTGGAAACACAAACCCATCAAATAAAGTAACAATTAGTAGAAAGGAATTTGAAAAGTTGGAAAATTTATGCTATCTAGGAAGTAATATTACTGCAAACGGTAAAATTCAAGGGGAAATAGGAAAAAGTATATGGAAGAATGGGAAATTCTACCATGTGGTCAAGGATATAATCTGACGATGGAATATAAGTAAAGGCTCCAAAACATTGTTATATAAGGCATATTATCATCCAATATTGACATACGGCTCTGAAACCTGGACATGGACGAACATAGATTTAAGTAGATTACTGGCAGCGTAGATGCGATTGTTGAGGGGCATTTATAATGTCATAAGAAGATACAGGATAAGGATTGAAATAATTAGGGATGGTTTAAAAGCTATATCATTAAAAGAGACACTGAAGAGAATATGGTTGCTGGGGTTAACTCATGTGATGAGGGTGGAGAAGGACCAAATGTCTCAGAATTCTTTAGAGAACAGAGAAATGTGTAGAAGACCTATTTGGAGACCACAGGCAAAATGGATGGGCCAAGTGCATAAAGGCATGGAAGCTAAAGCAGCGTAATGGAGACGCGCGGCTGAGGGAAATGTTTTGAAAAATCGACAGGAGTGGATGTGTCAGATGTCCCTCAGAATTGGAAACCTCGAATGATGATGAGGATGTTTCTGATTGGGACTGAACCGCATCGTTCAGTAAAAGTCAAGACCACTTTATATCAGTGTTAACTTATGTATTTGATGACGTGTACATCTACCTTTTGTTTTCCAGTGCATGTTCCAGTCTTGGTACATCGCAGCAGACACTCAGCTCTTCTTGATATCTATGTTCTTGGTGTACACGATATGGCGGTGGCCCACGGTTGGAAAGATACTTCTGTTCGTTGTCTTAGCCCTCTCACTGGCTATTCCTTTCGTCATCACTCTGATCAGCAGGCTTGACCCTCTTCTTATGATGTTCAGAGCGTGAGTAGTCTTTTCAGTGAAGAGATTCATTAGAATTACCTTTTTATACTGACATTTTTAATCAACTGAAAATAAATTGAAATATCCTTTATCTACTTCTTCATAACATAAAGTATTGAAATCGTGATAGTTTACGACTTAAAGATTTAGATTCATTTCTAATTTTTATATGCCCTCCAACACAAAAAAGGTCCTATTTGTCCTCATGTCTATCTATCCATCAATCATGGGTACTACAGGTGAAATATTTCTATGCATTTTGTTCAAACTTTCTATTTAGATGTCAACCTCCTGTATTATTTTAATTTTGATACTAGCCTTAAACGATTTGATTATGATTAGATTCTGAATATTAAAAACCTTTTGAAAATGGCTATAACCGTTTTGTTTAAAATCGATATCTGGGTAATTTTTTAGATAAAAATAATAATTGTATGCTGTTATTTCAAGGGGGAAATTCTATTGAGTGTCGTTCACGTAAATTTTTGAAAATTGGATTTTTTTAAAACTGTCTCCAAACTTTTTTTGAGGATTGGTATCTGTAAAGTGTTTTACGTAATAAATAATATAACATGTTGTTTTTACTAAAATTAATTAATCTAATAATTTACTGATTGATGATTGATTTTTCTATTGTATTTTTGTTTTTAAATGGCATTAAAATTTTTGTTTGAAATTTATATCTAAAGAGTGTTTCTAATGATTATCAAAAGGTTTTTTTTTTTTAACTGAAGAAAGCTTACTAAGAGGCAGTTTATTGATAACCAATTTTTGAGAGCTTTGTAACAAACTACAATAAGTAGGTAAGGACGCGTTTATTAATAATTAAAGTTATATCTTAATTATAAAACATATTCTTGGTTTTGTTTTTCCCCCCTTAGAGAATTGGAAGACATTTCAAGCAACGCCTTCTTCAAACATTCCTATGTTAAGACTCACATGAGAGGTACGCCCTATTTCTTAGGGGTGTTGCTGGGCTACCTGGTCCACAGACTACAACAATCCAACAAGAAAGTGCCCAAGGTGAGGCACTATTAACATAAGTAATACCATATTAGCTCCGTCGATAGACCATCTTCCCAGTGATATAAATTGCTAAGTGCTCAATTCTTGACATAGTCGTTAAATCAATCATTGAGTAAATTGGTTTATTCCCCTTCAACATGGAGATTTGATGTCCGAGGGTCTTGGTATTGTGACTATTCAAGGAACTAAATTAGTTTGAAAGTCAGATGTCTACTTACTCATTTGGTGCAAAGTGTAATAAATATATCGCTTACTATAAATTATAAATTTTATTATCATTCGTCCTCTTTAAGTGATGTTAGTAATATTGAAACAATATTAGGGCATTCTTGATAAAGCTGCATTAAAATTTATTAGGAATTTGAATGTAATACCAAGAGGAAACATTCTTACTAAAATTGACCTGAAACAAATATTGATTTATTGAGAATAAGATTTAATAATAATATATTTAAGGCTTTCAAATGTGTTCTATTTTCCCAAAATCAATATCCATCCAACTTGGTTTCAGATTTTACCGTCCGGTTATCCACACAGTAGTTTAACACTATTTAGGGAATTGGTTGGTAGAACAAGATACTATTTCAAATATAAAAGCAAATTTAATAAACAACCAGCAATAAATACACATTTTGATATTGACAAATGATGATTCACTGATATCTAATAAAATGTGTAACTAAAGCGTTTAAAGTGGTAATGTGCCCATTTAAGAGTAATAAACATAAAAATCAATTAAATACGTCCAGTTTTCATACTCTATATTCATTTCACAATAATGAATCTAAAGTTAAGTGGTGGACTAGAACAATTAGCAGAATTTATACATTTAAACATTCTAATGGCAGAAACTCCTTAAAGAGGAAGTCAGCTCACAACTTCTGTACACATATCATACAGTATAGATAGATGAAAATACACACATACACAAATATAAATAGAGATACACTCGACTAGATCTAAACTAGACTGATCTGACCATTAGTTAAAGCCCACTTTGAATAATGTCTAATACAAGAGACCCTACGTTATATAATAAAACTTATATAAACTGAAAGCTCAAATTCATCATTAAGAAGTTATTGTTGCAACCCAAAAAATTAAGCGTATAAAGCGAGACTCTCTGTTTAGTTATTAAGTCGGACAAACTAGTTAGTGGCCTAACCAAAGCACAACATGGAAATATCCAGACTTTAAACATGATGATTCTTAGCTAATAGAAAATAGGAAGTTAGGCCTTATCCTAATCATGAAGTCATATTTTAGCTATTACTATTTTCATAAGATACACACACATGGGCATAGATAATATAAAAACGTGAACTATGGCTGGATTCAAAAGCCCCATTAGCATCTTAAGGACACCGGGCACTCACAAGTTTAAAAGCTAACACGAACCACACCTGCTATTTACATGTTTCCACAAGTTGCCCACCAAAAGAGGCAGGGGCCAACAGCATGATAACAATAAGATTATGAAATAAACGACATAGCTAGCTCTATAATATTATACGGGTAGTATCGTGTCTCAAGAACTGGTTATTTTAGTGCAGTGCAGCTCCAATTAACAAATATATTTAAAGCATAGTAATCCGGAGCATCAATCAGCTCATTATATAAAACTTTAAACAATACACCGTTGAGCGACTAGAAACTAAAGTAATTTTTAAAAGATTAACTATGAACAAACAAGCGTAATTAAATAATACTTTAAAAAATCACAGCAAGGATTGTAAGCAAACCAGTTTAATACACATTAAATACTCATTAAATCATATGCCAACTCCTTGGTCAAATGACTAACACAACTCAGTAGATATTACATATTATTTGATCTGCCATCCTGTATTCGTCTAGCTGGGATGAGTGAAGGATCCACCAACTTGAAACGTAGTTGTAGTCGGAGATCACGTGGAGAACAAAATTACAATATAACAATAAATGTGTGTAGACTAGACTAACTTACACACACACAGATGAGTATATATATATATAATTACATATATTAATCTGGACTAGCACATGAACAAAGAAGGGAAGTAGAAGGCAGGGGGCGACCAATAAAGTGCCAAAGCCCTCCAGAATG
>CABFOV010001778.1:0-20636 GCA_902141375.1 Timema poppense | reverse complement strand
TTTTGGGGGTTTGAATTTTTTTTTTTTTTTAACTTTTTGGAAATTTTCTGTAGGTTACAGGCTAGAACCTATAATTTTGCAAAATTTCAAGTTTCTAGCTCATTTGAAAGTGGGTAAGCATTAATGTCAGTAAGTGAGTCAGCCATGTGATTTTATAGTATTATAATATTATTTATTATTCTAGTATTTGTTTATAAGAGTATTTATTCTACAGGTGATTAGACATGTTCGTGGTAGTCGTGCCTATTGTTTACGTTATACAGATATTTTATATTATGATTTTTTTTAGCAGGTTATACATATATGTGATAATTACTATAATGATCTAGGGAAGAGGAATGTTGAATTTAGAATAAGTGTATTCACAATTATGTAAGGCGAGAGGGAAAAATAATGTTTAAAAAAACCACCCTCAGTTCACCCAATAGGGATTTAAACTCCGATCTCCCTGCCGTCTGCAGTATAATATATTATTGCGATATTGATGCCTTAGACCATGTTCAGATGTGTATGTTACTTGTTAACGGAAAGCTCTATTTACACCCGTCTCAGCCATGTACGGTTACTTACTTCTAAAAGTTGAGCTTGAAGCTTGATGTGCATACTTTGTTGAATGTTCAGGACTGTATGTTTAGTACTTGTAGTTATTATTCGTTTTCAGCTCTAGCTCTCATGCCAGCATTTATTTAGCACCCATTGAACGTTTCTACTTTCTCATGTGGAGGTAAATATTTGCAATCGTGAATATTTCTGACCTCGAGATTATTATTGACCTTGAAATTTAATGGTCCTATGAACAAAAAATAAAAAGTGGGTTTTTAATATTGTGTATCCATTTGTATGTCCTATTGTACTCTGGGGATGGCACCCGAAAGTGTTTAGTGAATTTCGTTCAAACCTAATATCTCACTATTCTATGGTCATACCTTGAGGATAATCATGGTTTTAATTATAGCTTTGACCGACCAGTGGTTGATCGGTGTTAGAACGTGTCTCTTGTGCCAGACTGGACTGCCTGTAACGATGATATTGAGATTTGAATCCCGTTAAGAATACCGAGGGTCTATTTTATAAATGATTTTCCACTTTACCTTTGTTTATATGCAAATCAGCTTTATATTAATTCAATTTTAGTCATCCCTTAAACATTAAAGACATTGTTTCAAGTGCTTATAACCCAAACGGGAGTGGAGGTGGTAGGATTAAACATTAAGATAATGAAAACCTTAAAATTTTACTGTTACTAATTTGAAGTCACGTTTGATGAAAATGGAGGTGGTTGGATTAAATAGTTATATTTGTTTAATATAATGTAATATTTGTCCAAAAAGATCACCTAATACAACTGGCAATGTAGCATGGCTAATATTTTCAAAATAACATACGATGACAGTGATGTCGTCCAACAAATTATGATACAAAACCTCAAAACTAACATAATTTGGAAATACTCAGTAGAATGCAATATACAGTAAGATGATTTTTGCTGGTTTTATTCTAAGCAAAATTTGATCCCTCATCAGCGTAGTACATCAGGTGACAAACTTAAAAGATTTTTTTGACTTAATAAATGTGTTCCTCGACATAAGTTTTATTTTCGGTGCACCTAGAAGATGGTATATCCTGCAATTACTTTATCATATTTAAGTGAGCTATAGGGCTTATAAAATATACTAGGCTACGCTGGTGTAAGAATAATGTCATGATATCTGAAACTTAGTTCAAATTGAAAGGAAGCTGAATGTTTCATTACTTAACTATAGTATGTTAAACCTTATAGGATATGCTTGGAGTGTACATAGTGAAGTAAGAAACATTATACATTATTTATACGTTTTAAATAAATACCATATATTTCTAATTAATTATTTTGTTAGTAATGAATCGAATATTTATTTAAAAAAAATTGAAAACAATATTCACGTATTGAGAACGATTATTACATATATGAAACCTATCAAGATAAAAACATAAGACTTCCGGTGATAATACTATGTGTGCGGTTTGAATCTTTCTCACATTTAATGTAACTGTCTAACCATTTTTCAGATATTTTATAGGATCCCATCCAGGTTTCATATTCTTAAATTAAAGTCAAGCACTGGAAGGTTTTTATATTAGAATTATTTAAAATTTCCGTTATTATCCAAATGTATACAAGATTGGAGTGGGTCTTAAACCCCTGACGTGTGAGACCACCACACATGGAAGGAGGAGCCAACTCCTCCCGACGATGAAAGTCTGACCAAGGATGAAACGGGTGGAGTTTTCCAGATGTCCGGTGACGACAGGGATCGATAGCGGGATTGGGGCTATCAGTACTTAAATTGCCCATGCGTGCGTGGCTACACATGAAGGACACAGATCTAATGGGTTGGAGCAGTCTGAGAAGGGTACCTTTTGCCCAGATTCTGGTTGCTGGAACAAAGTTGTCCGAGTGGGTTCCTAAATTGCCCATACGTGCATGACTACACTCGGAGGACACGGTCATGTTGGGTTGGAGCAGCATGAATAGGACATCTGATCCCCAGAAAATGGTTTCAGGAACAAAGTTGGCAGAGTTGTTTTCCACTTTTAAAAGTCACTGACTTATATAAGGTGGTCACCTGGGGATCTAATGGTGAAACTATTGTATATAATAGCACGAATCTTATGCACAATTCAATTCAAGAGCATACACGACACTACTACCAGTTCACAAATTAATTGCAGTGAATTTGGAGATCGCAGATTGACCAAGCATAATTTTCCCAGCATTAGTGGGAATATAAACCAAGACTGTTAGCTCGATAGACAGATAAAGGGAGCTGGTCATTAATATAAGGAAGTTGTGATCAATTCGGTGTTCACTCAAATTGTGACCGTAATCCCTAACGATTCTAAGATTTTGACTGGCTCCTAAATAAAACCCCAAATAAAAATCACTTCTCCGTAACATTTGGGATGTATTTAATTTTTACTTTCTCTCGACCTATCGGAAAAAGTAGTATTATATTAGTTAAAATAACTAACTCTAGGTTTTGATAAATTCCGATTTTTCATGTCCCCTAAAATCTAAAAATTGATTTTAGCGATACCGTATGTCTGTAACTCAGGCCGATTGGACTAAAAATTAGTATAAATGTTTTAAAAAGATTTACCCAAGAGGATTTTGGAGTTGAACATCTAACCCTCTAATTAAGGGTAGTTTATTGAAGGGCAAAAGATAAATAAACAGAGGTTATACCATCTTCCATAATGACTTTGATTACACTTTTTATGTAGGCATTTTTTAACACTACAAACAAAATTGAAACCCTGGTTTTCCCATTAAAATGAGTTAGGTGTTGCCTTGGAGAAGCGGAAATTTCTGATTTGATCGTATTGCCGCAACTATTTGATATATGAAATAACTTATCATTGTAAGTCTTAGTACTATTATAAATAAAAATATTTTAAACAATAAATATTTTTATAAAATCAATAGTTTCTGAATTATAGTTTACGTATATATTTTTTATGGGGCACTTTAAAAAGTAAAGGGATTTTTATGATCTTAATGTATTTGTAGCAGTGTGTATTATTTCATTAATATTCTTATGGTGAAATGTTTCAGAACATATTTTTTTATTCAAAAATCCTTTGAGTATTTAGTAAATATTTACATTTTAAGAAAAAAGAAATAGAAAGTCAGTGAGTTGAGCGTATGATTAATTTTTATCAGTTTGTTTATGCAAAGATTAATACAAATGTTAGATTATAATGAGAGTTATAACAAGGGTGAATTAAAGAATTTCAGCCTCATTGACATGAAGAGAGGAGGAGGATAAATTACACTACCTATTATGAATTACCACATGTCTAAAAAACTTCCAGTGTACCCAGCAGAAGTCCAACCTTAATACCCCCGCCCATTAACCTATATCGCAATCAATAGCAAGACAGACATCTAAGACTATATGTTTGGGTTGAGATCTAAATTTGAACAATAGGTATAGATTGTACTAATATTAAAATGTACTAATATATATTTTGTTTACAGGCAGGAGAAAAGGGGTGTCGAAAGAAAATGAAGAACGTACATGAATACCTTTATTGAAACAATATACATTCGTTTTATTTTACCTAAAATGTTGGTTAATCTTGATAATAACGACCTTATATTATCAGAGTTGTGAGGATATCTAGCAACAAGTGTACACATAAACATGTATTTTATTAATGTTGTGGTAAACAATTAAATGGCATGGTATTTGTGTTCAAATAGTAAACAAATCATGAAAAATATTTGAGTAAAATTTAAAATAGAATTT
This sequence comes from Timema poppense, assembly GCA_902141375.1. Taxonomy (NCBI): domain Eukaryota; kingdom Metazoa; phylum Arthropoda; class Insecta; order Phasmatodea; family Timematidae; genus Timema; species Timema poppense. Next base: position 16,344 of record CABFOV010001778.1, on the reverse strand, counting down.
TTTACACACCTTTATTAACTTATAGCTATCTAGGTAATGATTAATTATTTAGTAGAAAAACACTACTTGGTATAAACACAAAAGGATATTTTCCTATTTGTGAATACATTTTATACTTGCAGTGTTACCTAAAGTTAGGTAACGTATTTACCTTTGTGAAGATAGGACTAACTGAATGACCTTAAATAAAGATAAGCATTATGTTATAGTTAACTAAGGCTATTGTTAGATAATTGTATGATACAATTATTCATGCACTTGAGATAATGTGTTGTTTTAAATGTATTTTAAGATATCACTTGTATAATTAATTTAATAAAATATATTTTCAACTTTACACATACAAAAAATATTCATTTTGTACATCTTCTGACTTGTAGTGTATAATGTAGTAGTTTATAAACCAGAAGTTTAATTTTTCACTAATCTTTCTTCTTAGAACCTGAAAAAGATAATGGTTGTTTTGATAAAAGCAAAGCTATTTTCCAGAAGTATAAATACATTAAAAAAGATCCATGGTGTGAGCCCGCAAGAAATCTATAACGACTTAGTGGCCACCGAAGTTTTCGTTAATAGTGTCAAAATTTGTGTAGAAACACTCCGGCCGTTAATCTCAAAATTTAACCGGAGTAAAAATAAACACTTGTGGAAAACATAATAAATCAAAAACTGATAAGTGTATATATTATTTTTACTTCGTTTAGTTAAATTGTAGCTAAAATTATATTTAAAATTAATCATGTCCACACATTGTATATATATTAAAACTTATTTAACTACTTCTGGATACATTTACGTTAATAGCATATAATTAATAGCTTTCTTTAATATATGATTATAAGTAATTTAAGTGATGATAGTCGCTTAGATTCTTCAAATATACTACTTTACAAGTGTAACGCTTTTTACTGTAATTATATTTACATTTAAGTGTACAAACATTGGTACAACTATTATAAACAATATATATACGTACGATACATGGTAACCGTGTCCACGACTCTAGTTTAACACGACCAGTCCCAAACGCACTCACAGGAAGACTACCCTGCTACCTTGCTATTTGTACACGTCACCCCCAACCTCTCTTTCCACATTCCAGTTACAGAGGTGGGTACGCTCACTGCACTCGCAAAATAGTCACTACAGCTATTTGTTACACAATTATAGGATAATTTAAAATCTATTAAAAATATTCTATAATAAATAAACCAAAAATAAATTATTTGTATGGTATTTAATTAAGTAGTATTGCTAATCTGAAATATATTGTAAATGCTTATTAATCGAATTGTTAACTTAAAATATATTTTTATTAATTACATTGTCACAATATGAACAATAATATGGTTTTAGCTAGGACTCGAACCTAAATATCTATTGATTATGGTTCTTGCTCCAGTTCTTCAAACAAACATTTTAAGATACTGGTTCTGGTTTCAGTTAGAGAAAAATAAATGTTCCTGTTATTTTCAATTCTTAATTCTGTTCCACTTCTGATTACAGTCCTTTCAATACTTTATTTAATAGTCACTCCGCAATTATAAATTAATAGTCAGGAACATTTAAAGAATAATTACAACAAAATAAAAGCAGCTTAAATAAAAAAATAAGAAAATCCTTGACAAAAGATCCTGAACGAGGAAATTTTTTAAAGTGTTTCAAAATAAAATTAATTTAAAGAAAGAAAGGAATAAAATGCGACTATCGGAAATAATTATAACAATTTAAAACATACTCGTATAAGACCTAATAATAACTTTTGTAGACCTTTAAGTACATCGATTCCAATTCTTGTTCTGGTTCTTAAACTATTTCATTTTTGGGTTTCTATTCCGGTCTTGGTTCCTTAAAAATAACTGTTAATTTGGGTTGTATGTTCTGGTTTCAGTTTGACAAACTGATCTTTAATTTTTAGCCAAATCATGAATGTCAAAAAACTCTAATAAAATTTATATAGAGAGCCTGATTTTATAAATTCAAAAGAACTTGATCCAATTTTAAAACAAAAAAGAATTCAGATCTATATTAGATATTAAAAACTCTTGCTTTTAATAATAGCTAGTTCGAATGTAAAAAGTAGAGTATAAATATTATGTAATAAGAAAAATAAATTTAACTCATTAATATGATAGTTTTAATGTAGTAAAATTTATTAAATAAGGTTTAAACAAATTCCAAAATGAGAGTTAACTCCACTAAATATATTATTAAATTTAATTGGTTCTCTGTCATGATTGAAGGACAATGAATAAAATACAGTTATGTTAATAGGATGAACTGTAATCTTATAACAATTTCTAAAAAAGTGTCAAATATAAAGGTGGCACTTACTTGTATCCATGAGAATGTTTTTGACTTCTTGCATAGGTAAATCAAAAAGTAATGTCATAATTGTTGAGGCCAGTAGCACGAGTATAAATTCAAACAGGCTTACCTTCAAAAAAAAAAAGTTATAAAAAAATATTAACTTTAAGGTTTATAACATTTTAATTTCAACATCATTATTGAATGAACGGCGAAAACAATAAATTCAGGATAATCTTTTCCTGCCTCATCCTTACCTCTATAGTGTGAATATGCTAACATCAGCAACGGGTCGTAAGACTCTGAGGATGTAAATTATATCGTAATACTTACTATGAGTATAAATATTCTTCGAGGATTTAACAAAGCTCCTCTTAAATAGCTCAGCTACTTAGGAGCTGTAGTAAAAATTATCTGCCTACATTGAGAAAGTTTAATTTAAAAACAGCAACAATCAAACACCTTAATATAAGTTTATCTAGTACACCTCAATGGGGTAAAAGAAAACTTTCAACGCACTCATATAGGTTGTAAATGTATTGCAAGTCATGGCTACTCATTCTACTGACCACCTAACCCGTTTGGCAAAGTCTTACATAGACGGTGACGGCGTTGAACTCTGGCGACGTCTTGGTGGTGCCCACGTTGTAGAAGAAGACCAAAAACTGGGTGAGGTACACGCTATACGAGATCTTGCTGAAAATAGTCAGCCCGCGCCAGGACAGAGCAGAATTGAGCCATCCTGAAGAAAAACAAACGACATTTTTATATCACTGGCTTTCAACTAGTAGAGTACGTTTAAGATTGACCGCACACTTAAGTGTTTAAAGACACAAGATGTGATGTTCAGAATTTTTGAATTATATAAATTGATAACTATTTACACATGGTTTGTACTAAAATGAGTTTAAAATATTATATAAAGAGTGCTTTAGAGTATAAGCAACATTACATTATGAATTGATTAAATTAAATAAATGTCCAAATCACATAATTTGTATTTAATCCAATTTATTTTTGAGAGGTTTATATAGTTTTTGTGAAAATATAGATATCAATACTGTTTTAGATGTCTTAACCACTTTGTTTGTATAAAATAAAGAAACCTATTAAAAGGGTATACATAAATTATCTGATTAATCCAAATTAATTGAGTTCTGTGATTAAGATTGTTGGTATAGGAAACTATCAAAAGTATCTTGAAACGATTATAATCTCTACAGAAAGCACCATGATATTTTAATATTCAATTTGGGATATTGAAATATCAGTAAGGCCATTCCCAGGATAAATAGAGCTGTATGAGGGATTTTAATTTCAGGAAAGAGGGGCGCTATTATACACAGGACCTGTGATTCAGTTTGGGATTTTTAGAATACAATTCTATCATATTTATTAGGATGTAGGAAAGGAAAGTCACTGTGAATAGTACCACGGAGAAAATCCTTTCCTGTAAATCCTCAACTTTCCCGTTATTGGTAATCCAGTCTAGTGCGAACCTGAATTCCTGTACTATATTAGACCACTAATATGGGGCTATTTATTAATTACACATTATTATGATATGTTGGGTCTTCGAATAATTACAATCAACGTGGAATTTGACAAAATACCAGAATCACTTAATATAAACCTTAATGTTAGATTTTGTACAATTTGAAAACGAATAAATAATAGTATTTTTTTTATAATATAAGAAACCTACTTGGATTGATCATCTAATTAAACTAATTGGTACACATTCTTTGGTCAAATTGAACAATATAAATTAAGAAACATAAAATGATGATAATTTTTTTCAAAGGAAGACTATTATATCAAGACATTAAGTCAATTTTAACACGCATAATAGCATTTCTATAAAATCATAATAGAAATTAAGTAATAAAGTTGAAAAATTAATTTGTATAAAACAAGTAAAAATGTAATTCTGTGCGAAATACTATCAAGCAGTAGCAGAATAAAGGAATAACTGATAAGAAATGAAAAATGTAAGTTAGAAAATTGACTAGATTAGAGTTATTAATATTATATTTAAAGGCTCTTCAAAATGTTGAATACATGAGATTAAGAAAGATACTAGCATAATGAAGGTCATGGCTTAGCTAAATTAACAGTCAAAGTAGTATGGCAAAAGTAATGAGCTTATTAGTTGAACGTTTAATTATGCTAGTAAACAACTTAAAAATATGTTGAAAAAGAAGACATGATCTGTAACATTTAAGATATTTAACCGATGAATGTAATAATATGATTGATAAAAGGTTAAAATAGTTGACTAGGTTAGTATTTATTTAGGTTGCATTTATTTTTAGGTGACCTTTCTACTCCTAAACCTTCTCCCATGTTAAGTCCAAGTGATGTCATATCAGCCGAACTTATTTCTAAGAAAATTAAAACTACACAAACAAGATCAACCAAAAGTATTAACTCAAAGTCCCAGACGAAGATAAGCTAAGATATTGGACAAAACTTTATAAAGATAGATATTGAATTAATCGGTCCGCGTTGTGTGTCGACTAAAACATTATGGATCGGCGATGGGCATCCACTCAAATGATATAGTTTAGTCAGCCGATAATTGCTCTGTTATCAAGCAATAATTAAAACAGTATGGAATTGAGGTTAAATAATTGACTAATTGATTTATATTGTGAGATAATGATATAATTGGCGATGGGCATCCAAGGATATAGTTTAGTCAGCCGATAATTGCTCCGTTATCAAGCATTAATTAAAACAGTATGGAATTGAGGTTAAATAATTGACTAATTGATTTATATTGAGAGATAATGATATAATTGGTATTTATAGCACCGTGATTGGGCGACAATTATTACGATATTGAATTATTATCAGTTTTGTTAATTTAATAAATAATACCTTTAATGTTGCACACGAACTATTAACATTATTTTATCTTCGTCACTGAAGATATAAGTTTATATGATACAAATAAGTTGAACTACAGAATTCAGTTAGTGGCAGTGTTAATTACTGTCTTTGATCACTACGTTCTTGTGTGGTAGTGTTCACTGTTAATATTTTGTATTACTGATTTGTTTATGCTACCGGCATTGTGTGTATTCATAAGCACAAGCAGCTTATATATGACCTACCCCTTACCCCTTGGACCTCTCGTGAGTAATGTCAGAACCAACAAATCGAAATAGTCCTGGCGACAGGTGTTAAGAAGGCTAGCCTCCTATTGGGTATATGGAGCTAGCGTCACTTGTTTATTGGTAAATACTACGGAGTTGAATTTGTTTTGATGGTGCAATATATTGACATCAGTTATGAACAGCGCTTGATTTCCAGGGATGAAGTATTAAGATGATATTTTACATACAATACTTTCAAGAAAAATGCACTTAATCCATGACTTTTTTAATATATTAGAGGGTTCCAAATTAGTATCGTTACATCTTTACAAATTGTAACTCAATCTGATGATTTTTTTGTACATTTTGTAGTGAATAGACTCACCTCCATGCCCTGTGACGCAAGCGAGGATGACCCAAGAAAGCGCTAGTGAAAAGGCAACCGGTGACAGCGCATAGTAGATAGACATCTTAACTGCGTCATACTGGTATTCGGGGGAAACTATCTCAGACATCGAGAAGAAAGATAGGTAGAGCAGGTACACAGTGGACAGCCAACCTCCGTAAACTAGATGCTAGAAATTAAAAGAAGTTGTGGCTTAGACTCTAACTAATCAACTAGAATATTTTATGAACATATAGTTAAGTTACTCCATCTACTTAACATACCTGTGATAGGAAATGGTGGGAGGAAATACCAACTCATAAACTTAATTTGATTTAACAAATACATGAAAGTTGAAACTCAAAATATGAAGGGTATAGATAGAGTTGGTTTCTGACTCACTTTCCTCGCAAATGAAGGTATTTTTACTCTCTAATTCTACATTAATAAGTCATTACAACGAATATGTGAATAGTCCTTATGGTTGGTAGGGGACGTTGCACGATTGAACATAATGACTCTAGGACGGTTACAAATATTTTGAAAACTTCAGACTTGACTTTAATAAAATGCATAATGGAGATAATAAAACGACGACAAACACAAATTTTATTCTTTTTAGTCAATACAACATTCAACTATATCCCACTATACTTTAAATACATTTCCATGCTCATCCGGGGGCATAGGGTTGATCATGTGCGATTGGATTAGAAATAATCGCGGATTGAATTCACCAGGTAAACTTGTTTATTTGCTTTCTCTTATTATATTTGAATATATATTGTTCTTACATTATTTTATTTTTCTCATCTTTGATGTCCGTTTGGCCTGAACAATTTTTAACTCTGCTAATAAAATAGGGGATAGAAAACCATTATTTAGAGAAAATAATCTCGCATCTGCTTAGAAGCAGGATAATAAACTATTAATCAAATAAATCCCTCTTGAAACACTACGGATTAATTCCCTGATATAATATTGCTGTGCTATTTCGGTTGTCTATAGATCCGTGGTCGAGCGCCTATCATCACTGTACGGAATGGATACCGTTTAACTAACTGTTAATTGTTCCGTGGTCGAGCACTAATTAAATCGGTTTATTTATTAAATGAAAGATGGCTGTTTATTCACACATGGTTTATTTAAATGACATCTGTTAATTACTGATACATACTCCAACTAAATTCTTGATATAAATGCATACGTGTGTGAGACTACTACTTTTGTGAATTTGTGGTTAATTTGTGCAATCTAGTGCATTTGTGAGTCCCTGATTGCGTTGCTTGTGTGAGCGTGGGTGTGTGGATGCCTTAAACACCCGCACAATGGCTTAGATATGACATACCCTGTGCATCTTGGTTCCCTCATCTCCAGTGTAAAAACTAACTACTAGAAAGTCTCCTGGCGACAGGTGTTGTGAAGGCTAGCTTCTTATTGTTATAGGGAGTTGGAATCTTTTGCCAAATACTGTGGAGTTCTTTTAAAAGGAAAAATGGTATAAACAATTTACTTTAGTGGTTTAATACTTTTCACATTATTTCTGAAAAGTGCGTGTTTCTTCATGGATGAATCATAAAGAGATACGCTACATATGTTACTTTAAAGAAATGTTACCTTCAACCATGACTTTTTACATATTTTAGAGTTGTATAAATCAATATCATTACAATACTCCTCATTTGCTTATATCTTAAATGAATTTGATGAATTTTGATAGAAGCAAATCCCATAATGTGCAAGAGTTACGTCATATTTAACCCTTGATCATTCTTAAAATTAAACATATATATATTTGCTGAGTGTAAGTTACATAAATTGTACATGTGTGTAAACATTGATTACAATTTACTTGTATAACAATACAAAAGTTGGATGATATATTAAATATCCATTGTCAGAATTGATTATTTTTAATGTTTGGTCTTCTTTATGAATAAACGGAATGAAAGAAATTCCTGTTTAATGTCTCACGTTTATTTTCCTTACTTATATTCTTTATTTCACTGTAAAATTGTAAAACTTGTTTTTGATCTGTTCTTAATATTTTATGTTCATATACATATTTGAACAAAATTATAAATGGTTTTGGTTGAATAATCAAATTTTATTTGAGTTTAGGTAAATATGATGTTAATTTTAAATTTAATAAATCCAAGAGTGATTTGAAAATCTAGAAAATTAATATAAATGTATAGCTTTAATACCCCAAAGTATATTAAATTCAATTAAAAACTAAAATTGTTGTAATAAAAATATAATGTAAGAAATTATTTTTATAAAATGTTTATTTAAACATCAATAAATTAATTATTTCTATAAAACTCAAATCATAATCTATGTTGATAGTTATACAATCAATCACTGTTTACCAAATTCTCTACAGTAAACATTTGTAAGACAGCATAAATTTAAATATAAATTGACTTAATTAAACTGTTCTTAATAAAAATTTATTTTACATACTCTTAATAGCTACCTTAAATCTACTTGACAAATTGGTCCAGTTTATTATAATATTTATTTAACTTTTTATTGATTTGTTTAATGTTTATTTAATATGTGACTTCATTTAATTTATTACTATAGAACTTTTAATGGCTTGCCATTGAGAAAGGCATTTTACATTATTACATTTTCAGTAAATTAATATTAAAATCAGTTATTAAATTATTACTATTTCAGTCAATTAATATTAGCTTCAGTTCTTTTATAATATTTAGTTGTTTGCGAAACCTGGTTCTTTATTCAAGTTCAAACTAACTTTTTACTTTCTATACTTTTGCTAGTGACACAGCTCTTAAACCCTTTTACCTTATTTATTTTTCTACCTTTCGTATTGTCAAAATGTTTTGGTGTGAACACATAAAATATACAATACTAACCTAACCTTATTGTGTTTAAAATAGTTGAAAAGAATATAAGACAAGCTTGGATTCATAAAGTACGCTTGAAATTAGTATGAAATTATATGTCACACTACTGTGAAATATTGAAAATCATTTTACCCTTTCTAATTGAGTATTTATTTTCTCATTAGTGAAAAAATCTTTAACTACATATTTTTCTTTATCAAAACTTTGAATGTTGCCTATTTGCCTTAGGTACTTAAATAAAATAAAATCATAATTGGAAGTCTGTTACAGTAGCTTGATTAGGTACAACACCCTAATTAGCTCTCATTATCCTTGTTGATACATCAGTATTACATTACGCAATCACAGAATACCCTTTTAAACCTCTTCATAATCTCCTCCATATCTATCAATTTCAATGTAGATTTTACTGTTTCACATTTATCACATATTAGTGAAAAACCTATGCCTTTGCCTCATTATTATTATTATTATTGCTGACATCTCCATAGGCTTCGTTGTGCTAGCACTATGCTTGTGAATAACTGTTATCTGATCCTTGGTGGTTCGTTGACTCAGCAGAAAAATTAAATTATTAATCATGGCTTGCCCATAGCTAAGTCCATACCTTAATGCAACTTAACTCCTTAACCAATACACCTTAATCCCTCAACCAATACAACTCAACTCCTCAACGCTGCTAGATACCTTCAGGCCATTTTTAAACTCATTACGACGATTGCATAATCTAGATCATGGATTGCCCATAGCTATGTCGATATCTGAATATACCTAAACTCCTCAACCAATACACCTTAACTCCTCAACCAATACACCCTAACTCATATATATGAAAAAAAATGCTTATAAACAAGACACTACTGGCATCTCATTTCCACTCACCCTAACTTACTGTAATACTGTACTTAAGTCCATATCTAAATTTGGTTTGCTTATATAAATTAAATCTGATCCTTCAGCTCATTAGCTCACTTCTGTGAATCCTTTAATATCTTAATCAATATAGTAGAATTTATTGAAATGTAATTAATTAAACTAAAATGATCCCCTAAAAAAATAGTAAGATTCATATCTTAATTCTCATTCACATATACACCATTGGTGAAGTAATATATTTATTCTGATTTCCAAGATCGTCTATTAATTAATCAAACTTCCTAACTTTCTCTTAAACTAAAACTATTTAAATTATTATAAAGTTAAAATTATTCTTTGAATATACTCACATAAAACTTAATTAGTTGACAAAGTGTAATCAACCCCTCACCCTACTTTTCTATCTGATCAATACCCTCGAATGCTTCCCGAGGGATCATGCCCCCTCCCTATCTGTTCTTCTATTCTGATCTATATAACTTCATGAGATTATGTTAAGTCCAAATGGGATTAATCGGAACTGATTAAATTTATATTTTTATATTTAAAATTTTTATATTTTAGTACCGGGTTTGAATCTTGCTCATATTTTTAATTTCTGCGTCTCTTGTATATGTTCTTTCTGAATGACGTTTATTTTTGAATAAAGTTTTTTTTAACTGTTGTTGTCTTCCCAGACAAAAGTATTAATTTGCAAACGTTTTCAATGAAGTAGTAAATAACAATAGTATTGACAACTTGTTTTAAAGTCATATAGTATAGTGTACATGTTAAAAATGAAACCCTTTTATATTTACAAAAGAAGGATTAATTTTAGCTCTTCATAGTTGTAGTCGATGAGGTCACAAATGGTTTCTTTACAATTTCTATTTTAGTTTATTTTAACAAATGCGTATTGCCGTGCCTTTCTTTAGAAGAGACGTACTATTTTACTTCGCAGAATTTATGAGATGAATGTTTACTTATAACTTATACGTTTAGCATTTCTTACTACGACTACATAATTATAGTTACTCTTATTTTCCATATTTAAACTTTAAATCTTTAGATAAACTCTTGATTTTTACATTTAAATGATCCGAAATTTAGATGCTTCTTTGACATGCTTCCTGGAACGAAGATTTTTTGTGAGACGTACTCATTTATATTTGGTGTCCCTGAAAATGGTGGTACAAAATTAAAATTTCAAGGTTGAAGTATTTGATTGGTTGTTAATCTGGGGTGACCTGCATTATTATTGCTATTAATTTGTCTATCACTTGAATTTATTTGCCTCGAAGGTACTTGGTTACTATGCTGTTGATACTCTATATTAGGATTTGGATAGCTTCTATTTTTCTCTGGAGCTTGATATCTATTTTGCCTATCTTGTCTATTAATAATCTCTCTTTAATTTGAGGGTTTGACGATTACCTATGCCTAACAATATTATACCTGTTATTGATCATTTATTTCTTTGTTCCTTTGGTATCTATCGTCAAATGCCATTAATACTATCTCTACTTCTTTAATGTTCTGTTTATTTATGCTGATTAGAACGTCTTGTACTGCAGTTGGAAAATGATACATTAGAAGACCTATCCATCTATCTACTACTACCGGGTATCGTAAATATTTCGCCTGTGTCACATATTTATTCAAATATTCACTCATAGTACCATCCTTGTCGTTATATTTTCCATTGAAAATTAATTGTAGAAAATCATCCTGCATGTGTTTAGACCAATATTTTTCCAAAAATATTTCCCTGGCCTGTTCGTATGTCTCCCATTCACTCTCTATGCTATCTGCCCAAGATCTTGCCTCATTTTCCAGACCTGATAAAAATATCTCTATTTTGAGTTTTTCATCAATCTTTTCTCATTTAAATACTCTTTCTAATTTGTTTATGTACTGTACTGCTGAAATATTTCCTCTCTCTCCTTTAAGAATTTGGAATAAGTGCTAATAACGTTTCTCTTAGCCCTTTAGCAAATAGGTTGGTAGTATCGTGTAAATTACCAACGTCTACAAGATTAGCTAGGTTTTCAACTACAAAATTGGTAATTTTTTTTATCTAGTTTTTCTACTGCCTTGGTAACGATCCCATCTATCTGTTCTTTAATTAAAATTTTATTCGTGTCTTGCTGAGAACCAAGTACTGATTTTACCTAATTTTTTTTCAAGGTTGTGTCGGACTACCTTAACATTAGTTTTTGTGTGTTCTACCTGAAGGTCCAGATTTCCAACTTTAATTTCTACTTCCTTTAAACATTTAAATGATTCTTGTTCTACTTTTTCTATTTTAAACTTACTAGCCATAATCTGTTACATTAATTTGAATTGTCTCTTCCTTAAAATTTCTTAATTTTCCGCCAAAGCCTTTTTTAAATTTTCTCCTTCTATTGCATTTTAGTTTACCTAATTTAACTCTACTGTTAAGTTTTGATGAACCGTCTCTAATTGGTAAATCTTTTGCTCTAAATAACCAAATCTCTACTCACAAACTTCCTTACTTAATTCTATTTTAGTACTTAGTTCTTTATTGAGTTGTTCAAGTTTAGTCTGATTTTCATCTATTTTCTGATTAGTTTCTTGGCTATTTGCATATAGTATTCAAATAATTTCCTGGCTACTTGAATCTATTTTCTGATTACTTGCATCTCTTTTATGATTATTCGCAACTATTATTTCCTTTTTAGTTTCTGGCCTACTTTGAACTATTTTCTGATTTATTTCTTGTAAATTTTCATAATTTGATTTAAATCTACTACGGGTTGCACCATTGTTCATTCCATAAACTTTTCTCGCCCTTCCTCATCCACTACAACATTTCTTTGTGGTTCTTTTTCTACCCTATCTTTTCTCTCTTTCCTTGCAAATTACTCTTCATTGTGCTGCTCGCTTTCTTTTATTTCTTCATCTAATTGTTCTAGAAGTAATTGATGTCTACGTCTATTTTCATATTCTACCTCATCAGAGCAGCAACTAGCGTCACTATATTCATTTAAGTTTGAATCTGCCATTTTCCATTCCAAAAATTACTAAAATTTGTAATTATAAAATATTTAAATAAAGTTATTTAAATCTTATTAATTAAATTAAAAATAATATAAATTTATCTAAGGCTTATTTGATTGATTTGAGATATTCTGTCAGCTTGTTCCACCTCAGTACGATGATCGTCGTTGGTGTGACTTGTAGTGTGCCATGCATGGAACGTCTTTTTCACTTCGGTTCTCGGATGGATGTTTGTGGTTGGTGTGCCTTGTTTAGTGCCGTGCATGGAACGCCTGTTTCACCTCGGTTCTCTGATGGATGTTCGTCGTTGGTGTGCCTTGTAGTGTGCCGTGCGTGGAACGTCTGTTTCACCTCAGTTATCATATGGATGTTCGTCGTCGGTTCGCCTTGTAGTGTGCCGTGTGTCTTTCAGTTGGTGTTATCTCTTTCTTGTCTCAGGGATTCTAAAATTCGCTTCGCGATTGGGCGCCAATTGAAACACTACGTATATTTTCCAAATATAATATTGCTGTAATGATATTTCGGTTGTCTATATATCTGTGGTCGAGCGCCTATCATCACTATACAGAATATATACCGTTTAACTATCTGTTAATTGCTCCGTAATCAAGCACTAATTAAATCGATATATTTAATAAATGAAAGGAAGAGAACTATTGATGGCTGTTTATTCACAAATGGTTTATTCAAATGACATCTATAAATTACTTATACATACTAAAATTATATGATTTATATCAATGCACACTTGTGATATTAACGTAAATTATTGTATTCTGTATTAGACTGTGACTGCGAGAGCCAGAGATAGTTCCAGTGTGACGTTGACTGCGTTGCTTGTGTGTGTGGTTTATGTGACGTTGCTTGTATACCTTAAACATCCGCTCACACGCCTTATATATGCCATACCCCTTGCCTCTTGCTCCCTTCGTCAACAGTGTAAAAACTAACTAATAGAAAGTCTCCTGGCGACAGGTGCTGTGAAGGCTAGATTCTTATTGGTATTGGGAATTGTCGTCTTTTGCCAAATATTGCGGAGTTGTTCTTTTAACAGGAAAAATAGTATAAAAAATATATTTTAATAGTGTAATCCCTTTCACATTATTTATGAAAATCGCGTGTTTCTCCTTGGATGAATCATAAATGGATACTCTACATATGTTACTTTATAGAAAAGTTACCTTTATCCATGACTTTTTACATATTTTAGAGTTATATATACTATATCATTACACTCTCTAATACCAAACAGAAGTTTGAACATAAACCTCCTAATTTTTATAAACACGTATATTGTAGGCCTGAAGAATTAGGCCGTGCTACAACTGGTGAGAATCTCTTTGAAGCTTAACAAACCCCTCACATAAAAAAGATTGACTCCTTAAAACATTAGTCTTACCTACCTTGGGAATGTGTATTTTACTATCATTTTTATGTAAGATATAGCCAAGCCAAATTCCAAACATGTAAGGTGTTGCTTGGTGACTTTGTACAGCGTAGGTCATATTGGCCGTACGAAAAGATTGATTCAGTCTGGAAAGTAAATATTTATAGATGAAAATCTTACATTTAAATACAAACATATTATGAAAATATAGGTGCAAATTATAATATAAACTAAAACAATAAAAATAGATCGCATTAGAAACAACCTTGTCTGAGTCACAAATAAGATAAAGTCACTGATTTTCGGCCCAATGATTTGACGAATAATTTGAATTAAATTAATATTTTTTATGATAACCAAGCTTTGTCACTATCTAAATAATGTATGAGATTTTTTTTCACGTGTAGCTTCAATTTTAACTTATGCCTACTAAGAGGCCAGTCTAAACAACTACTTTGTGAATTTAAGACATAATAAATTTAGAAAAGAACATGTAAAATAATTACATTCATTTATTATCTTAGACAACATGTATTATGCTAAATTAATAATAATAATATGACATATACGTGGATAAGGTATATAAAACTAGTCAAATTGTATAGAAAGAATAAAAAATATGTGATTAAAATTTGTAATAAAAATTATAATTGAAAAAAATTAGTAGCTTGGATGTATTTATTAAGTTGAATTATTTAGAATAGTTTGAAAAAAAAAATATAATACTGAGAAAATAAAAATTATAGTTTTAAATAAAACTAGAAAATATCACTATTAAGTTAATTTACGAATTTACAAATTGCAAAATTTTATTAAATCTTTCATTGGTTTGGAATAATCACTTTTTCATTGGGTTAATTTTGGAATTATAAATTTCAAGATTTGTTTTAGAAAATATATACAAGAGTTTAAGGGTACTTTGTATGTGCCTTATTTTTAATTCAAATATTTATTAAATAATTATAACATCATGAAAAAATTAATAGAAAATCAACTAGAGGATAGAGAAATACAATATTACTAAAATTAAACAAACTCGTTGCTTATAGAAATATATTAAAATAATAAAAATAGCATATTCAATTGATATTTTGAGAATAGGCCTGTATAAAAATTTTAAATTTTGACTATACAAACATCTTTACTTTGCTAGAAATATTCCCTTGTCCTTTGTTGGTTATAGAATCGAATCAACATATTTCAGCCGAAATGCGCCATCATTAGGATAGACAAAATACGTCCAACAACTTAGCTCAATCAGTAGCTTGTCTGTCTACTAAGCTAGGGGTCTCGAGTTTGTTTCTTAGCATGGTTGAAAAATGTATCATAGATTAAATGTTGATTTCATCTTTCAAACTTTATAAATTAACGGCTGGAAGCTAAGAGCTATGTCTGCTCTAGGTTTAAGCTAGTTTGTAAGTCGTGTGCTGATATAACTAGTAGGTTCATCAAATGTACATTAAATACATCAAATAAAAGGAAGAAAATTCTAAATAAAATAATAAAGGCAAATAAATATAATTTAAATATTGGAATTTACTGTACATAAGTTAGATTTTAAAAATAAAAGGTTTATGAAGGCATGTGCAAATATCAAAATTAGGGAAATGAAAAGCTATTTTAGGTAAATGTATGGGAAAAAATCAGGAAATGAATAGGATATAAAGGATGTTGTATATCTGGTCCAAACAGCTCAGTCAATAGATGTAGAGTTGGATAGGATAAATAAAGAAGTAAAGTATATTTTTTTGTAATATTGCCTTCTTAAATAGTACATGTTCCTTACCAAACTATTTAAAATGTTTTCTGTCACTTTATATTGTGAACACCTATTTTAATTTTCACCCTGATATTTTAATAAAACCTTTCCGAAATGAATGATGTATCAAACAATAATGGTGGTTTTAGTTTCTTTAGAATGGTATCAAGATCATTGTGGACTGGATTGCTTATGACAGATAAATATAGGCAAGAAACTCTACCAGTTTAATTAGGTTAGTTTTATAAATGTTACTCATCACATTTACCTTATAATGTGGCTGCACTTATTCTAAACTTCCTAATTTATAGCCCATTGACTTAACAGCTACTAGAGATGGATATAATTGTTAAGCTACAGAAGATAAACTCATTTAGTATGAGCCTATCAACAACTTTAATCTAGAATGTAAAGCACGTTAAAAAGTATTTTTTAACACTTGGTCTACTACGCTTTTAGGCTATAAGAATATGAAATAACTAAGCAAATGTTTTAGAGATAAACTCAGTTTAAGTTTAAATTTTGAGGAAGTGTGCATACACTTGTGCACTTGCAGACAATCTTCAATACACCTGACCTTGATTCAAACCTGGCTCTCCCCATTATCGAAAGTCTTGAGTCTAGACTATTGTAGGAGTGGTGACTTTGGCCTA
>CABFOV010001777.1:81665-104026 GCA_902141375.1 Timema poppense | reverse complement strand
GGGAAACATGCTAGAAAATACTACTATAGACTGAGAGGGAGTGCAGACGGGGAAGATATGCTAGAAAATACTACTATAGACTAAGAGGGAGTGCAGAGGGGGAAACATGCTAGAAAATACTACTATTGCTAAGAGAGAGTGCAGAGGAACAAACATGCCAGAAAATACTACTATTGCTAAGAGAGTGTGCAGAGGGGGAAACATGCTAGAAAATACTACTATTGCTAAGAGAGAGTGCAGAGGGGGGAAACATGCTAGAAAATATTTGCGAAACTTAAAATTTTAAATAATGGTGATTGGAGATACAAATATTTTCCTAAGATAAAATAAAATATATTAATTATAAAACAATAGTTATTAAAAAAATAATAGAGGGCATTCGGATAGGTTTATTTATTCCTTAATTTAACTAAATTACAATAATTATTTTATATGTTTTCAATTATTTATAACAATCAAGTAATTATAAACCAATATAATATAATATGCCTTAGAAGTTGTGCATTTTAAATAATTTAGGAAAAAAAACAATAATTAAAATAGTTTATTTTTCTCTAACTTCTGACACCACCAAAAGTATTTATTTGACTATTTAACATAGAAAACAATATTATAATTATTTTGATTTCGATAAAATATATTAATTTAGTGGGTTAGTGAGGTTTAAAATTGGCGAAAAATCTTTATTTTTGAACTATTTTAAGTTGTGAACATGATAATTTAAAAAAAATGACAACCCGTGGCCTATTCATGAGTTGAGTGCTAGTCCAGAAATATATTTTTACGTGATTAAAAGTATTGCGTCATTCTGGAAAGGGGGACTGACCAGCTCTCTCTCAGTCTATGTGTAACTTCCATAGGGAGAGGATTCCGGGCTAAAATCCCCAGGGACTGAGGCCCCCAAACAATGAAATGCGACAGAGGTGCTCCATAATAAAGGGGACAGAAAACAGTACCAACGTTCTCCCATGGATTCGAACCAATGGGGCACACTACTCCCACCAAGCCTTGACTCAATGGGACACACTAACCATTGCAAAACATTAGAAATCCCTTATATTATATTTAATGGAGTGGTTCAAAACCAATACCCTTCAGGGAAATACTAATTTAGATCAAAATCCCCAGTATGAGTTTTTTTATAGCGAGGTGAATGATTACCTTACCTAACATACACCCTTTAAAAATCAAATAGGAACCGAAAATAAGTGAAATTGGTACTGTGGGTAAATGAACTCTGGTACACACGATTACGTCCCCGGGAAAAAGTTTTTGACCGGTCAGCGGAAGAGGTGTGCCAAGAGGTCTTACGTACTACTACTGGCAATGACATGGCTGTCAAAATATTATTGACCTTCAAAAATTATACAAGGTTGTGAAATGTTTTATTTGATTTTGATTTTTTTCGTATAGTCATGCCACTCAGTGACACAGGAGACATAGTTTTGCCATCACTGATTTAGACTACTCTAACATCGAATTTGATCATTCTGTTATTAAACTTAAATGATATAAATACTAATTTATGTCTAATACATGTATAATAATCATAAACTATAAAAAATACTAAACTTTTATATTCACGTCACCAAATAACAATTTACAACCCCTTGTAGCTAGAAAAAAGTTTCCCAAAAGTAACATGAATTTGAAAATACCTACCAGAAATATGTGAATTATATATCGACTCCCATCTAGATTACCATGAGTTTGATCCCCGTCCAAGGCGCCAAATGTTTCTGTTTTTGTCTCGTTATTTCTACAGATACGTACTGGCCTTTTTCCATGAAAAAAAAAATCCTTTGCCTCTTTCTGTTTGTTGAGACTAGATGGTTTAACTACTAGTTAACTCTAGTTGGGAAGATAGCATAATAAAATAAATTAGGTAAAGGAATTATTTCGTACACAACTTTGCTGTTTATTAGGTCTTTTAATGGGTTAAAATAAATTGTAAATACGTGTTATAACATTTTGATGTCTTTCAGTAACAACAATGCACGCAAAAACTTTAATAGCCCGCTATTAGCTAATATTCCTTTTAATATGTCTCTTAAATTTATGATTATTAAAAGTTATAAGCATACACATTTAAAAAAACTATTTAAGAAAGTATTAGGAATTTAATAGTAAATGTACCGTTGTAAATGGAATATTTCATAAAACCGTACTCTTCCTCTTTCAAAGGTAAATTGATCATTTAATTAATTTTTTATTTTAAATTCATTATTATTTTTCAATTTTGTTTTATTTTCGTTAATATTTTAAAATGGTTTCACCTGCCTAAATTCCCAAATTTTCTAATAAATACTCGAAATACCACGAGGCAGCCTTTGAGGTGTTAGATGGAATCCAGAGGATTGTGTGTGTCAAGAAAGAAGAAATTTAATAATAATAATAATTGAAACATTGATTTTATAATTTACTATAGTTTAGTATTGTCTTATTCAAAATGTTCTTTAAATAAACGGTAAATATATATTTGGTCATATCTCTTACTTATACTTTTCGCCAACCCTCCCCTCCCCCCTCCCCCACTTCACACCATACGTATAGGACCCCCCTCCCTGCCACAGTTTGACAGCAGCATCAAGGTTTCAAATATATAAGCTACAATAAATAGGGCACGCATTAATCACACAATCATCATCATCATCAACATCAATTTTTCAATCTTGTTATAGAGGGGTACCAGGAGGTTACTTCTGGAAAAGTTCCTTAGGTTGATTTATATTAAAAGAATAACTATTTTATTTTAAATGTTCATGAAGATGTTAATTGTCTTGTATTTATGTATGCATTATCTACGCCCAGTTATGTATCCATCCATTAAGAGTCTTAAGTCCAATTTTCCATTCTTCCTTGATCACCTAACAAGGCTACACACCACACACAGACCAGACACTGCACTTTGTTGTACAGTACATCACACTGTCTGACCACGCACCAATTCCTGGTACAGTTTACTATACTCACATTATTGATTGTTGAATACGCTGGTTCACATCTCTGGCACATGCAACTGAATTCAATATTCTAAAATAGAACTGAGTTGAATATGGTCCCGAGTTGATCTTTCCCTTTCTCCTGCAAGTCACATTTGTGGAGCGCTCTTTAACTTTAAAATTTACGAATGATTTTATAGTTGATTTTTTGTTCCTTGTCTAGCCCCCATTCCCATTCTTTTTACAAATGGTTTTATAATTTATTCTTACGCTAATGGGTTGGGGATGAAGGAGATTGAATTTAGAGGAAGTGACCTACATTTGCGTGCAGAGAGGGAGAAACCATTTAGGGAAATGTTCATTCAGTACTCCCAACAATGATCGAACAACGATCTCCCCGTCATCGGCATTCTAGTCTACTCAGGGAGTATTTCCCTAAACCATGCAGCCACTGAAGTGGATCAACCTTAATTTAAGCTAAATGTTGTATTGAATTTAATAAATGGTTTTAAATTATCGTTTGTTTACAATTCTATTAGTCTAAGGTTAGTTGAAAGTACTCATTAGAAATTATATATATATATATATATATATACGTCAGACAGTTTGGTTCACAAATTGTAGTTCATACACATTTTATGACGAAAGGTTTTGTTCAAGATTCATCCATCGAACTCTTCTAACACTTATACACTCTCTAAAATCAATTTAAATATCTAGCCTGCATTTAAAGCGAAGAACAAAGGAGTACATTTAAATAAAATAAATGGAAATCTTCACTTAGTTAAGGGAATTATTATTTCCTTGCTGCCAGTTCGAACAATTCGTTATTAATATGTTCAAACTAGGTGTAACTAGGAAGGTGTAATTTAGTTGAGGTGTACTAGCTTTGAAACAATTAAGGAAATACAACTCCAACACAACCAATCAGAATTTGAACGTTGGCAATTTACAAACCAGTCAAGACAAGACTGACGCCTTTGTATGTATATTCATTGATGTGAATATTATTTTACCTCATGAGTTTTCATTCAATTAAAACGGGCAAGATTATCGGAATATTTAAGCAATGAGGTGATGTCCATCGTGAAAAAAATTAAAATGCTACAAATAGAATATTTCTTAGAAATTATATAATCAACAATTAAATAACTATTTTACAATCTACTTTCATTTTAATTACATTACTTTCTTAAGACTCTATCATCGATGCCCTGATGGTCTAAGGTATCATTCTCGCAATATACTAGAGTGCTGATGATGGTGAGGATGTAGTTCGATCCTAGTCTGATATACTCAAGGTGGTTTTACTAAATAGTTTCCCATCCTCTCTCCATGCTAATAAGAATACACTTCTAAGTGCAACATTCCTCATCCCTAACCCATTAACGTAATTAGTGCATAAGAGTATAGCCCGAATGGGTAGTAAGATGTGGTGCTAAAATACACACAATCATTTCCTTATATTCCTCGTATAATGCTCTTCATTGACCTATTTGACTTAATTTGTTTTGACCTTTAACCTTTCTCTGTATGCATCTGCTACATTTCACCGGAAACCAGGGTTCATCTCTGGAGCACATTATTGATCGCCTTCTGCTTGGGACAGCTGAAAAGGTCAGAGGCCGAAATAGTTGAAATAATTGGAACTCATCGGTGTTTGTAGAGAACACGTTGGAAAGTAAAAATTTTAATTGTAAATCTGAGTTTATATTATAAAACAACATAGGTTATATTTTAATGTTGCCAACCCCCTTATCAAGTATTATAACACAACTTGGGTATTAGGTATAGTGGATATCAATGTTTAAAAAAAACTGCTCCCTAATATCTGATCAATCCATCTACATTTATTTACACTAATGAAGTAGAGATTAAGTAGGTTTAATGGAGGGGGAATATACCTAAATCTATGAAAATGATGAGTAGAGAACCATTAAGGAAAAACATCCTTAGTGCCGAGGGTGTAGGAAGGTTTTATTTTCTAAGGGGATTCGCTAGAAAATTGTACTATACTTTCAGCCTATAAAAGTCTTTCTTCTTCTTCTTCCTCCGTGAATCGGTCCTGAGACAGGTATCAACTTGGCATCTTAAATTTTCTTCGGTCCTGAGAGTCTTCTCCCATACTTTTGTAGCTTCTTCTTTCCCTTCCCTTTCACGATCCTCTTTATTAAACAATCCCAATGGAGTGTGTGGCCCAACCAAGACGTTTCTCTCTTAGTTTTCATCATCATCAGGTTCCTTTCCTCTCCTACCCTCCTCAGCATTACCTCATTCTTCACCATATCCATCCATTTTACCTTCTCTCCTCTTTTTCACAACAACATTTCAAAACCCTCAGAATTATTTGGTTCCCTCTTTCTGATTGTCCACGTCTCAGATCCAAATTTACCCACACTTCTCACTAAATACTGTGTAAACCTCTTTCTTAACTCAATCGGAATTCTTTCTTCTGTTAGCAATTCTCTCACCCTTCTACATGCTTCCTTCACCATAGCTATCATGTTTTGAACTTCCTCCTTAAGTATCCAATCCAATTCACAAGATTCCCCAGATATTTGGATGATTTTACTTGTTATAGTTTCTTCGCTTCAATGAATCACTTTCATTTTACCAATGTTAATCTTAATTCAAAATTCCTTTCCCGTTCTTATAATACCATCCATCGCATACCACAATTCTTCCTTTAACTCTGCCAACACCCCTTGATCAACCACGTAACTAATGGTTTTTGTCGTTCTCCGCCTGTTACTCGTACAATGCCTCGTGCCCTTTCTATAGCCTTTTATTTCAACTTTTTAGCGTGTATGTTGAAAAGCATTAGTGACGTACAACATCCCTGTAGCATCCCTTTTCCAATGCTCATCTCTTCCAGTTCATCCTCCTCCCTTTCACCAGCACTTTCTGTATTGTGCACCACTGCTTTATCAGTCTTCTATCCGTCCAGTCTATACCAATGTTTATCAAAACCGGCAGTAGCATATTCTAGTCCACTCTATTGAGCGCTTTCTCTCAGTCAATAAAACAAACATACTTACCCTGTTAACTTTAAAAACCCATTATGCTAGCATTCTCAGACACCCAACTGCATCTCTGGTATATATTCTGTTTCTAGAACCAAACTGGTCCTAGCTCATACTCGCCTCTCTTTCCCTTTTTATTCTCCTCAGCACTATCCTTGTCACAATCTTGAAAATAAGACATAAAAATAATTGTTATATGATATTTGCATTCTTTGGCGCTCAACTTCTTTGGTAAAGGAAACAGCGTGGTCTTGAGTAGAACTTTCCCCCAAATTCCGGTGTTATATAACCTATTGACTAGATTGGCTAGTCTTGTTATTGCACCACTCCCTAGGGCCTTAGGTGCCTCAGGTGATATTTGGTCACAGCCCATCACTTTTCTTTTCCTGAGATCTTGGGTAGCATTTTCAACTTCCCATCTTTCTATCCTTGTTCCATGGGTTTCTTCATCACATTCCTGCTCTTATTCCAACACCAGTCCTCCATGATCAGTCTGAGAATCATATAGCTCACCTGTGTACTTAATCTATAGCACCGTGTTTTATTATGAGCATGATCCTTACTTGTTTAGCATTATTTGTTTATTTTTCTTAGGTATTTCCTTATCAAACTCTTTGCTGTTATATACATTTCCTTCATTTTTCCTTACTTTTCCAGTTCTTCCACCTCTTCGCACCATCTATCCACCCACTCCTCCCTGGCCCTGTCAGTTACTCTTTTCAACTCGTTGTTCAGTTTTCTATATTGGCTATTTCCTTCTTCTGATGATTGATTTTTCCATCTCCTACGTTCATCTATTTTATCCAGCATTGTTTCCTCTTATTATTACTTCTCCAACTTTCTCTTCTAACGTCCTAAGCTTTGCGTTCCTGATGATGCCCCATTATTCTGATACATCCGTACTCTTCTTTGATATTTCCAGATTTTCTTCCATGCTTCTTGTATAGACCTCAACTTCTTTGTTCTTTAGCTTTGCCACATCCCAGTTTCGGTTTAACATGCGTCAGACATTTTCTTATATCTGCCATTAGCAGGTTGTGGTCTGTATCGATGAACTCCCCAGGAAATGTTTTAGCCATATTAACGCTGTTTGTGAACAGTTAGTTTATTATAATGAAATATATCTGATATGTCTTTATTACCAGGGATCTTCCATGTATAGAGTCTTCGTTGATCGTTCTTGAAACAGGTGTTGGTAATTCAAAAATAAAGGCTCTCACAGAGCTATATCAATTGATCTACACTTTCTTTCCGTCTTTCTAGTCCATAATCACTAACTACATTCCCTCCCCTTACACTCCCCATCACATTGCTAGTCTCTCCTATCATCACTGTTCTTACTTAACCTTTTCCGTTATCCTCATACATCTCTTCTATCTGTTCATATATCCTGCCTACCTATTCTTAATCTGTGCTGGATGTAGGTATGGAAGCTTTATCCATTGGGATCAGGGGTACACAAGAGTATTTAATGTAATGGTTTCTCCTTGCCTTCCACATCCTATTTTGTTGACTTCTTAAAAACTTAATCCACTTTTAGTGTGATTTCTCACAGCAAGGGCAAGAAGGTGCCTCTGACTCCTAACATCTCCTCCACCTCCCAAATATGATTTTAGAGATGGTAAAGAATGCTAATCCAGGCGTTTATTCAGTACCTTCCTATCTTAGCTGCAAGCGTTGCCCACTCTCTACCACTTGGAGGTGTAAGGATTTCAGTTTCATTGCGTCCAGGACCGATTGGCAATGCTTGAACCCTCAGAGCCTTTAGATATCTTTTATATGTATGGTAGCATGTATGTATGTATGTATGTATGTATGTATGTATGAATCCTCCTTTGGGGGGTATATCAAATTTCAGGGGGATCCAGACACCCCTTCCCAGCATTGGCATTTCTACGCCTTTACCATTTAAAATGTAAAACACTGAATAGATATCCAATTCTAACAAAAACACTAAAGCCATTTTCTAAATAGCTTGCATTTAACACATAATAATCATTTTGTAAGTTACCTATGAATCAATTTTTCTTAGATTATAATTATACACTGCTATTCATAATGTAAAACCCTTATATGATCTAATTTTAGACAAAATAGTAGATACATTTTTGCGAAATATCTGATTTTTAAAAATTAATCGAGAGTAAACTAATTTTCAGTAAATTTTCTCCCAATATAATAGGTACACACTATATAGTATTGTAACGTGGGCGTTATTAACCTGGGTGTCGCGGGCCGTTCACACGTGCCCATTTTAACCGTTAGTTCTTTTGAAGATATTGAGCTGCGTTGTTGATTAAACAAGATTAAAATACACATGGAGTACTCAAAGTTTTGATTCTTAAAAAACCACACTGATAAAGATACAATTGAACAAATGACTAAATTACATAATAAGAGTCATAATTAAGTACCTATACAGATTAATATAATAATAGGAATTAAAATATAATAAAATAAACAACTTAGTAACCATAAAAATCATGATAACTACTCAAGTATTTAAGACAGTCACAACAATATTTATTATTACCACAGTTCACAATAACAATCAATGTGTACAGCCCCCGTGTAGTCCACTTGTCCCCGCACCACGCTACTGGGTTCACACGTTCACAATAACAATCAATGTGTACATCACCCGTGTAGTCCACTTGTCCCCGCACCGCGCTAAACTTGGTTCACACGTTCACAGAATCTGGTTGAGTGGCGAAGCAATTCACTCGATGTATGTGGACCCATGATGCATTGCAACGAAAACTTAAACAGCTTATTATCAACATATGTTATTTTCTAGGGGATACACATGTTTTAAAATTGTAATTCTGTGTCGGGGTCAATCCGATAAGTGGGTACTACACACATATTCCATTAACAGGTTACTTCAAATATCCTTTCAACGGCCAACGAAACTGTTTCATTGCCTCGGGTTGTACAGCGCATGCGTTGTCAAATGTTTATGCGCACTGATTTTAGATGGCTGTGTGTGAGTTTTGATTTGCTCTCCTGGACCGAACATCTTGGACAGAGCGGATGAATTAGAGAGATGAGTTGAACTTTAGCAAATCAGCTCACATCAATGATGCGGAAATCATGTGATTGGCTTAGAGCTCTTCACGTAGCCCTGTTTCTGTTCTGCGTTTGTCTTTCGATAAACTTGTGACTCCACAGTTACACGAGCGCTGGGTTCGATGTTCCGCTCCCGGGCACGCTATCCCACTCACTGGACGCGCTGGTCCACTCCTGGGCACGCTATCCCACTCACTGGACGCGCTGTTCCACTCCCGGGCACGCTATCCCACTCACTGGACGTGCTGGTCCACTCCTGGGCACGCTATCCCACTCACTGGACGCGCTGGTCCCCTCCTGGGTACGCTATCCCACTCACTGGACGCGCTGGTCCCCTCCTGGGTACGCTATCCCACTCACTGGACGCGCTGGTCCACTCCTGGGCACGCTATCCCACTCACTGGACGGGCTGGTCCACTCCTGGGCACGCTATCCCACTCACTGGACGCGCTGGTCCACTCCTGGGCACGCTATCCCACTCACTGGACGCGCTGGTCCACTCCTGGGCACGCTATCCCACTCACTGGACGCGCTGGTCCACTCCTGGACACGCTATCCCACTCACTGTACGCGCTGGTCCACTCCTGGACACGCTATCCCACTCACTGGACGCGCTGGTCCACTCCTGAGCACGCTATCCCACTCACTGGACGTGCTGGTCCACTCCTGGGCACGCTATCCCACTCACTGGACACACTGGTCCACTCCTGGACACGCTATCCCACTCACTGGACGCGCTGGTCCACTCCTGGGCACGCTATCCCACTCCCTGGACGCGCTGGTCCACTCAATTCACTGTTCACAACTCGGACTGGGAGTTCTACAGCTATCACTTACCATGTATATATCACAGCTAAGAGTATGTAATCCTCCATTTCTAGAATACTCGGTTAGAATAAAATGATCCCAGACTCTTCCAGACGTGTCCCTGTTCTTTCTATTACGCTCCCCATGCTCACTTTAATCCTCCCATCAGTGAGACTGGCTGCATACCTGCTAGACAAGGAGGGAGATAGATAGAACAGAGAGCACAGGTAGGGCAAACAAACGAGAAGCTCACTGGTCCCATCGTCAGACAATAGTGTATTAGTATTAATATTATTGGTATTAGTATTTGTTATTTCAAATACACCCCAAATATCCATTTCAAACAAAGTTTTTAGAGACATTCTCTAAAAAAAAATCTAATTTTTCAAATTTATTTATCAATAAACTATCCTTATTTTAAGGAATAGATTTGAAAATTAACTATACTAATAATGATATTAAATATAAAGCCTAAATATCAAGTTTGAACTAAATAAATAAAAAAATCTTTGTTGTTGTACCAGGTACAGACAAACACAGAAGGACACACAATTTCTAGATGCACTTTTTTGGGCTCGAAGGCACAGTAAATATCAACATTCATCATAATCGAGAGGTCGAATTATTTCACGATGAACTTTCGAGTTCCTGTGCCATAGAGTAAGTAAGTAATACAATATTACAAAACTAGTAACTAAACAACCATGAAATTACATGCTTGCAAGTTCTTTGAGATTGTAATATGTAAATTATTTTATATTTTTTAACAATTTGTAGGAAGTACTGTTTCTACACCTCATCATTTATGGTATAATTATATCTATGTACAGAGAAACACCACCTTTAGCTCAATAACATAATATGTCTCATCTCTCACTTACACAAAGAGATTTGTTTGTTTGTTTGTTTGTTTGCCTGTGTGTTCGAGATAAACTCGATAATCACTGAGCTGATCTATCAAGACAGGATTCTCACTCATCTATTCCTTATACTCTCAGGACGTGCATAGGATATATTTTTTTCCGTTAACACCAATTAATTGATTTTTTTCAAACATCCTTCCTTAAACAACAAGATCTATGTGAATATAATGAACTATTGAATGTAGAATTCATTTGTGTTATGTCTAGCTTGATCACCAAATCAACTGAAATTTTAAGAAAGAGTAATTAAAATGTTAAATCCATAAATACACTATTTTGGTTTGATTGGGTGTTTAGTATTCACAAAGTATGTAGAAAGAGTAATTAAAATGTTAAATCCATAAATACACTATTTTGGTTTGATTGGGTGGTTAGTATTCACAAAGTATGTACCAGATGCCCTTAGACGTATTAAAAAAACACACTTTTACCTGTGTTCAGATCCTAACGCCTTCCCCACTTGACTGCCAATGCGGCTAACGCCAAAACTCAGAAACCTTGAAATCTTAAACGTATTACTATCGTATAAAATCTACGAGTGCAAAATTGAGATAAAAAAAAACAATATATATTTTTGTGAGTTCAACACCTTTGATTTCTTGGCCACCAGCCTGGTTAACTTAAAAACTAAAACTAAATGCTTAAATTTAGCATGTATTTACGTGCTTAAAGGACTCTTAGGGTATGCACACTAGGTGCATTATTTATATTAATATATTATTGCGAGTTTGACACCTTAAACCACATGTGGAGCTATGAGGATAGCTAAGATAGCTTAGCATATACGACTAGGGAAATTTGAGAATATGCACACAGTGTTTTTAAATTATACATATATTCCTTGTCCTGTGTAACTAGTGCCCCAGGTATTTAAAAAAAACACAAGAAAATTAGTAAGATTAAACTTGGAATAGGCTACCTACGCAAAGGACCCTCCCTACTGGTGAATTTTCTTTTTCTAATTATATTCATACAGCCAATTCTAGATTTAGTGGAATCTGTTGAAGGGAATTTCCGGCTATAATGAACCTAATAATAATATGTCTATGATCCTTATTTATACATATGTACACTTATGTCTTTAAAATTTCGTAGATAATGAATCATTAACTTCTATTTAAATAAACTTAAAAAGTGAACCTTCCTTAAATACAATCCTTTCATGGTGTATAACCATACTTGAATACTTATTTTGGTAGCAAATAAAGCGACTGAAATTATGAAATGAGAAGGGGACGAAATGCTGGGTGCAGACAGTCACAACGCTCCATCCATAGATTTAAGAGCCCATCTCAGGACGAACCGTTTACTGGTTTGCATGATCAGCTTAGCTTATGAAGCTTCGTAAATACATCGTCAAAACATGGGACTTGCTTTATTTTGTAAAGGAAGAATGTTAATTTTATACCTATTTTTCAAATTTTTTGTTTTTTAATAATCTTATTTTGTAAATTTTTTGAAAATATAATAAAATTGATAAAGTTTGACTCAGCCTAAAAATGTAATAATTAATCGTTTTGTATTTTTAAAATAGATTTATCACTTTTAAATTATTTTATACCAATTTGTTATAAGAATATTTACAATCCAAAGCACAATAGTTGAGTAATTTATTATATACTTAGAGGCTGTAGCACTAACAAATCACCCCTGGCTAATATGGCCGTCTCGAGACAAACCACTGAGCTATTAAAGTGATGGAGCCAAGAGTCTATGCTCCACCCATCTATCATTTCAATATACCTTACTAGACGAGACATTTCCACACTAATCACCACCGAGAAAACAAGCCCAAATTAAAGGATGTCTGATTCACTAACGAATTTTATTTAAAAGCTTTTCCATTAGCCAGATATTTATTTTAAATAATGTAACTTGTTTACAAGTTTGGCGTATTTAGAAACTATACCATCATTTGGTTTTATAAAGTATGAGTGCTAAGCATGTATAGAGATAATAAGCCAACCAAACTTATAAACCTATTCTACCTGACAGAAGCCAGAAAGGGAGGAATGAGCTAAAATAGATCGATAATGATTGACAAACGGAGAACCCCCCCTTCCCCCACCTAAACAGTTCTCATTCTTTCCCCATAAGTCTAGATAATATAAGCTCCACCTCCAAGATGATCTTTTTTTATTTTGAGCTTTCAACTGTGCATTTTAGTGTTGGTGAGACAGGCTCTTAAGTTTCATACCACAGCTATAGCTAAGACATACTAACTGGCTTCTTCGCTGTAAGACAAACATTTGGGCGAGCAGTCATGGAGGAATGTACCACTGGTCACCAAACATTACTTCCAAAAGGTTGTTTTAGCTACTGGAAGTGCGCTATCTGAGGGGGAGGATGACGTGTCACTTATTGAACTGCTACAATACGTCAATAACAATTCCTTAAACATTGCCGACTTTATTGATATCGTTATATCTCTCCTTGGGGTGGTGTTACTACACTTGAATATTCTGAAGCACCCACCTCGAGGTGCGGCCATCCCTTGACAGACGTTTATCATCTTTGTCCCTCTCATACCAGTTTCCCGTTGTGTGTACCATGGCCTCCACAGGTGGCCAATTCCATCTTATGCCCCAATATTTGCTTCACTCTTCATGCGCCTTACGAATATATCATATGCAATCAGCATAGCATAGAAATGTACTGTACATTGTACTATTTTATTTCAAAATAGAAATAAGTCTGTTAGTGGCCCACTAACTATTTCAATGCTCTAAAAATGGCTAATCCTAGTCTATTTAAGTGCATATATTTTATTCACATATATAAGAGTTGTTTCAGATTACAAAATATAGCTATTTGAAGGGCAAACAAAAGTAATTTTTTGTGATTTTTCTTAGATTGGCAAATTTTACATAGCATAATATTATAAAACTAATAATATGTATATTGAAACTGAAAATCTTAACTTTTTTTTTAGCACCGCGTCTTACTACCCATTCGGGTTATACGTTTAAGTTCTAATCACGCAATCACGCTAATGGGTTGGAGTTAGGACTGTTGAATCTAGAAGAAGGGAACCCGCAATTTCGTGGAGAACTATTTAGGAATAGCCACCTCAGTTCGCCCAAGCGAGATTTGAACCTCGATCTCCCCGTCCTCGGCAGTTTAGCACAACATGAAACTAGCGCGTCCTTATATTTTTCAGTTGCATATTTGTCAATTCAGTTTGATAAACAACGTCAAGCATCACTGTACAAGTATCAAGGATGTGTTCACAATTGTAATTATTGTATTATGTCCCCCTTACATGTAAACAATCGCTACTCGCATTTGCATTTACTACTCGTAAGTTATAATTCACTGATTATTGCCAGTAAATTTACAAACATTTATTAATCGGTTCTTCTTGAATACCACAATCTACTTCTTCTAGCATGTTTATTACAATTCTTTGATGATGAGTATGATAATAATGGTAATACAAGTTTTTTTAAAATTGAATTTACAGTAGCTTGGATGCAAGGAGAACTTTACCATTACAATAATCAAAATTATGTAAGTATTGGTGGTATAAAATACGCAAGAATATAATTTTTAAATAAGAACATATTTTAAATTATCAAAAACAAGTGTTATAAATGTATGAGTTAACCTAGAAAAATGTTTGTTGATAATAATTAAAGTACCATTTTCACTGTTCTACCACAACAAATATTTCTCTCTGTTTAGAAAATATAGTGCTTGCACTACAACTATTTTGGTGGCGTAGAGTTTAGTTTGCTATAATTTTCTACGCCTATGCTTATTTTCTGTTTCATAGTTGAAGGAACATTATGATTTTTCTTACACATTATTAATTTTATTTGTGACATTATTGGACGTTTCATCTTATCTTATGAGCATATTTTATAAAAACATTTGAATCAATGTTTTGGAAAATAGGTTTACAATGAAATTAAGAAAGAAACCTATATCTACTTTCAGTCTTAATCACACTGCACTGTGGCTTATACAGAACATTAATAATTGGTTTTGTAAAAGGAATTATGTGTAGAGATGATTAAATAACTTATTAGTATTTTGCATCAAAGTTTAATTTAAATTTTTAACAAAGATATACAATATCTATATATACACGTAACACTAAATAATTAATATACTTACTACTAGTGAGATCAATATTTTCAGTACGATACTATATTCATATATAGTTAGTGTTGTACATAGATAGCACATATTACTCTTTTTTTTTAAATCATATGAGTTTTCTCTAGCGTAACAACATTAAATTTGTACACACAGTAACAATGATTACGCCCTTTTATAGTATTATAATTACCTATAGAGACATTGATAGATCTTGCATGATGGTACAGTTACATTACATTTATATGAAGATATTTGTACTATTATAACCTAATTTGATTTTCATGTTGAATAAGAGAGGATTCTTAGTAGACTATCTAATACAGTACAGTTTTTAGAATTACAACCAATAAACTAGTTATCTTTAAAATAATGACAGTACCATTTTTCTGTAAAATTATAAGATAGGTTATTTGTTTGTAAGTGACAATAAAGTGTCTTAGGAATAAAAGAATAAATATTACACTTTATCACAATGAAATTTCTATTTTCTATAAGAAAACTTAAAAAAGATTACTGTATAGTAATATAATTTGTAAGATTTGTATTTTGTAAGAAATTAAAAAAAATAGTAATCTGTTACTACATGAAAATTCATTTAGTGACTTTTGACTCACGGGAAATTTAGAAAATTCTAGTATACCTTGGAAGAGTATATACAAAGAAAGCTTATCAAAAGAAAAACATCCCAAATTATTTTAAAACATTCTATATTTTTGTCTACTTTACAAGTTGAATAATTTAAGTTTATGGAAGATATTTTGTTCATAATATAATGAGGACTTATTACGATGGTTTAAATGACACTGCCAATTTGTGGGCAAATGTGCGCAAATAATGATCTTTCTGGTAATTGTCCTTGATTTCGTCGTAGTGGTGTCCTCAAAGTTAGATGTTCATATTTTATTTTTAGAGGTTGTGTAATGGGCAGACCTGTTTCTAACTCCTAATCCACGGTTTATATCGCTGATTGTTCCTTCTGCAATTTTCGTTATTAGCTTGTAGAAGTATGGATATTTCTTTAAAATAATAGTCTTGAAATGGTTGTGAGAAGCTTCCGTGACGTCAGAACGGGGTTATTATCTCTTGAAGAGTGAAATTGATGCCACAATACTGACGCGTAGATAACTTCAGCAGTGAACTGGCGTCCTCATACTCGACGGTCTATAATGTATTTTCCTTTAAAGTATTTCAAAAACTCCATCGTTTTCCCTGTAATCGTTGGAAGAAAATAATGAACGCTATCATTAACATACGTATTCTGTGGGAACCAACGCTAAGCTCAAAATCTGACCAAAAGCTATGTTACCCCCCCTTTTATTTATATTCCAAATAAAAGTCAGGTTGGTAACAAGAGAGTTTATTATTTATTAACAACAATAGCATCTCAAAATCTGACCAAAAGCTAGTATGATGTTAGGATACCTTTAACAGATCTAATTATACTTATTTAAAACTTATCTTTGACCAGTGGTGGGTTCAGAACATGCCATCCATGTCCAAAGCACTTCTTGACAGCCGTCTGAAAGATACATCGTTATGATGCCTGAGTTGTATTAGGTAGCAGCTTATACATAACAAGAAAATACTTTTCCAGCATTCTATCAGTGGATTGTGATAATATTTCAAGGCTATGCCGTCACTACAGGCTGCAGAGTGTGACATTTTTCTGATGAAGATTTGGTCCAAGCGCTATACGATGGTCATGCTGATCGTCACAAGTAGCAGTGGGCTTTCTATCAGCAGATCTATCGACTGCAGACATCTGTGCAGCAATTCCACCGCTTATTGTGACGAAAGATGGTCATGCTGATCGTCACCAGCAGCAGTGGGCTTTCTATCAGCAGATCTATCGACTGCAGACATCTGTGCAGCAATTCCACCGCTTCTTGTGAGAGAAGATGGTCCTGCTGATCGCCACTATTGATCTCTTCACCAGCAGCATTGGGCTTTCTATCAGCAGATCTATCGACTGCATACATCTGCTCAGCAATTCCACCGCTTCTTGTGAGAGAAGATTGTCATGCTGATCGCCACTATTGATGTCCTCACCAGCAGCAGTGGGCTTTCTATCAGCAGAGCTATCGACTGCAGACATCTGCGCAGCAATTCCACCGCTTCTTGTGAGAGAAGATGGTCATTAGGTTATTGTCTCAAAACTGTGGCATTTCTATAAGAGGCATTCAGAGCCATAATTACTGCTCTTTTTGTGCAGGTTGGCTTCTTCTTACAAACTCAATACCCCTTTACTCATGTTGAATTTTTTATTCAATTTAACACTGTTATAACTACGTACAATTGATGGAAACTTCTGTTTGATAGAATCAATGGCGAGAGTGATAATATAGAGGAAAATATAATTGGGTAATAAACAATGGTAGAATTTCCTCGTGGCAGGATTCCTTTTGGTAAAACAATTTAGGGTCAGATGCGTTTGTCCCGCATTCTGTAACAATGTTCTGTAGAATTTTAAAAGAGTAAGCTGCATCATTATAAGAGTATAGTGTGTTGTGAATAAACAATAATTAATGAAGTAGATTTTTTATATCGAAGTGAAATTATAAAGTTCTTATTCCACATTGTTATAAGCGTGATGATAGACCATCCCTTCTGATTTTAAAGCTAGAATAAATATAAAATAACTAGAATCTTAAATTCCGCACTAGTAGCTGGAAGTGAAATTTGTCTATAATAACAGTGTGCACCATCTGTAAATGTATAAAGAACAATTAATATTTTGTATCATACTGATATCACAACGTTCACTAGATAAATTATTAAGTATTGTGTGTAGAAATTATATTAAAATGTTCTGAAACGTTTGATAAAGTGTACTCTCATTATTATGATGTAGTTTTCAACTTATTTTAAACAGTAATATCTTTATTACATGTGTTGGTACCCTGTCTTCATTGAATAAATATATCTACAAATACATGTTTTTTAGAAAACTAATTTCGTTAGTAAATATGTTGGTTAAAGTTTTATTTTTGTAAATATATTGATATGAAATATATTATCTACCGGGCCAGGTTTATAAAGGTGCTCACGTTATTGTCTCATTACAGTAATTAGTCATATATTTTTAATTAGTATTCTAAAGTAGGGCATTCATATATATGATATATGAACATTCTCTACACTTTGATCTGATATTGATATTAATATTGAGACAATACATAAATAGTATCAACACTAATAGTTAATAATACTAGGGTTTTCACAAAAGCAGTAATTCACTAACGGAAGGTAATATACTTATTCTATATTTTCAATATTATTAATATTGTACTGCTATATTACAAGGTGAAAATACAAGTCTCTAAAATGTTTCTAAACGTAATCAAATGAAATCAAATCCAAACAAACCACATTTTAAAGATCAATATAATATATTCTACTACTGCATAATTTAATAAAATAGATTAACATATCTAATTTTAAAATAATTAAATCTACAAATTGACATATATGTTGTATTATCTTCGCCAATTTATTGTTTCAAGTAAAATGGGCCAAATATTTATTTTTATGTGCCAAAAAAATTTATTCTTTCTAAAACGGTTTATTTTTGGACAAATAAATGTTATATTTCAAAAGCCATTTGATTTACAAAATGTGTTCTAGTAAGATATTTAATTTAAAACAGATTAAATATTAATATAGAACACATTTAAAATATTGAAATCCTATGTTATAAATCGCGATTAAAAAAAAAGTATTTCAGATATTTGGCAATAGTAGTAATTATAATACTTTTGATCAGTCCTAAACATTTCTCTATCATCTAAAATTTCTAATAAATAATAATACAATATTAAAAATCCTTTTGTTACATAGCGTAACATTTTTGTAAAATTGACAAGAGGTATTTTACACAAACTGACAACACTGACCGGCTCATTAACCTCTAAAGTATCTAAAATATTTATCTAAAAGTTTTCTTAATATTAATATTCCAACTAGAGCGTATTTTTAGCAGCGCTTGGAAGTTTAATTCAGTAAAAAATTTGGCTTTTTTTTCTTTTTTCCTAATATAGATTCATTTATAAATATTTATTTTATAAATTAATAACAGAATCAATTTAGCTTCTCGTTAAACTATTTTCATCAACCATATTTTGAATTGATCTTCTTTTGAGTAAATAAAACCACATCTTCCTTCATATTTGTTGAGCAAACACAGATAAGTATTTCGATCGTTTTGATCATCTTTAGACGGTTAAAACACGAACCAGTTTTGTTATTACGATAAAGATCTCAAAACACGTATCACGCAGGCACGATCATCTGAGTGACTATAGATGCCACTATCACTGGTTATGTTGATTCAGTCTGAAAATGTATAAAAGATCAAGATTCAGATACCTTCAAGAGTAGATTCAAGTTCAGTTTCACAAGTCATCAACCACTCCCACACTCTCTTTGTCATAACCTTTTGGTCAACAGTAGTTTCAAGACCATAACTGTTTAGCAACCTTTTTAGCTTACTCTTACTTTCATCCGAGAGCTGGTTGTGTTCGTCACCGTGGTCCAGATACATGTTAAGATAATCTCTTTTATCACCGGAGACTGCCGCGGCGGAAGAACCCGTACCTCCACCCACTGCTGTCGCCGCAGGGGACTTTCTCTCCATCCAGGCGTCTTTAAGATATTTATTCACCTCTGAGACAGAAGAGCGCTTATCAGCCTTATGTTCTAGTAACCTCCGGAACATCCGGAGAAGTCTGGACGAAAATCGTCTGAATTGAGGAGGGATCTTTGTTGTCCTTCTTTTCTGCCATCTCAGGAAACCACAGTATGCCGGATCAGAGATGCTGTCGGCTGATTGCCAAGGAGGACATCCCGTCAGACAAACGAAGATTATGATTCCCAGCTGCCAACAGTCGGCGGTGGTCCTGCAGTGGTATCTCTCATTGCTGACAACTTCACAGACCTCTGGCGGAATAAAGGGATGCCACGTACACTTTGTCTTCGTGACCAGACTCCCGTCTCGTCTCGTAGATCCGAAATCACACAGTTTAACTTTAGACATATCAGCGGCGAACACCAATATGTTTTCCAGTTTCAAGTCTCTGTGCACAAGATCTTTCGAGTGGAGGAATTCCAAAGCGGAAGCCAGCTGTTGAGCAATGTTTTTACACGCTTGCTCCGGAAGTCCCCCTGCCCTAACGTTCCCCGCGAGATCCCCGAGGGGTGCATACTCCTGTGCGAATACGAAGCAGTCATCAGCCTTAAAGACCACCGAATACACGGACAGGATATTAGGGTGAGGACTCAAATGGTAGCTGTAGTGAAACTCTCTGTAGAAATCCTTCACTCCTGTCAACTCCGTGTGGATGGCCTTGAGAACGATGGTAGTTGATGTCCTGCGGTGAGTTGCTAGAAGCACTTTGGCGAAACAGCCCTCCCCTAGCGTCTTGATGACGTCGTAGTCACGTGACATCTCCACGTCCTCCAGCGCCACCTCCTGAATGCGGTGGATACTCGACTCCTTCTTGTCCCCGCGCATGATGGCTGAAAACATTAACATTGGAACATGTTTACACATTTCAAGCTCAAGGTCGAAACAATTATGACAAAAATAGCTTTGCATTAACAATTATCGGATAACTACACGCATAGCGAGGTAATAAGATACAGATATCAGCATCGGTCTACAAATTAGCGTTTATATATAAGCGATTTTCGTGTATATTGTCATTAAATCAATGGAATTATTATTAAATCTACGTTATTTTCCCCCCTACCATGACTTTGCTATACACAGGTTATACGCACGCAATAACTTTTAAAATATCTCTATGTATAGACGTAAAAGTACTCCCTCACTCACTGATTCATCAACTCATTTCATATTTACGTTTTATCTACAAAGCGGAACCTGGCATATTTGTAGATTATAAGGTCAGTAGTGAAAACTTCGTCATGATAATTTTCATAAGTACTTTTAAGGGAGAAGAAATTGGGTTTAAATTAATCCAAGTATCTCAATATTTTAAAACATCTCCCGAGAACAGATTAGATATAAAATCAACAAAATATGGCACTTATTGTAGAAAAAGGGAAATAACCAATTTGAGTTTAAAATAAAATGATAAAAGTTTATTTTATACAATATCTTGTTGAATTTAAATGATTTATTTAATTTCCCACTGAGATAAAAAATTTTGTGGCAGATTTGACTATGGGAAGCTAGTGCAAACTACGTCATGTAAGCTCTCATAGAATACCGCTAAGGGTTCTTGAAGGATATTTAAATAACTCATGGACGGTTGAAGAAATATCATATTGATTATTCAATAACCGGACTGTCAATCAGCTTGATGCTAGATCAAGAAAATTTGCGTTGCAGCAATGTTAATTAGGAATTTACGATTACCTGACTACAGATATTTTAAAATCAAATATTAAAGTAAAAACAAACATGGCGATACTGTAAAAAGCGCTGTATTTGGAAAATATGATTGTGAAATAACCTTAATTTATTCTTAAGGTTGGCTATTATGCTTAGACTTTATGTCTCTTGTATCCAAGACTGTCCGATATTTATATATTCATTTCAATAAATGGCAATTTCTGGCACGTTACCGTCACTTAAAAAATGTTTTATACAATTTTGTATTTATATCAATATATATATATATATATATATACACAATAAAATGTACTCAGTCTAAACTTTATATACAATTTTATTTGTGTATAATTAAAGAAAAGCTAATTTATTTTCTGGACTGCTATGGGTCAAAAATATTTTCTTTAACTTCATTGTATAGTTGAAATCTTTATTTGAAGACGCCATAATTGACACTACTATAATTAAAAATACTGTAAGCTAAACTTAAAATAAATATTTAAATATAATATAATATTAATCACATACTTTAATTTTATTATCACTCAAAAATTCAGTTACTAAAACTTATGTGATATGTCTCCTATCGACATGATGGTAGCGCATAGCCCGAATGGGTAGCAGGAAGGGGTGATAAAACATAAGTTAGTACCTGCTTCGGTGGCCGCTTAGTCTAACTCGTTACTCTCGCAGTAGGTGGACTAGACTGTTGATCACAGATAGATGTTCGAATCTCGGTCGGGTGTACTGAGGGTGATTTCCTCAAAATTGATTTCCACTCTTCCTCCGCGTAAATGCGAGTACACTTCTTATAAATATAACCTTCCTCATATCTAAAACTGTTAGTGTTGTTAGTAAATTAGCGTTACATCCGAACGGGTAGTAGGAAGAGGTGCTAAAAACAACACAATGATGTGATGGTCGGAGAATAAAACAGTTGATGGGTGACCTGGCGGTCTAGGGGTAAGGTGTCAGACTTCTGTGCTGGCGGCCGGGGTTCAATCCTCGGTCCTGGCATAGATTTATCTGATTACCAAACCCTTCCTTTACCTCTGAAAATACATCTTGTGAATGTGGGGAATGCCAGGCCTCCACCGTGGTTCGGATCCCACGTTAAACTGTAGGTCCTCCATTTCAT
>CABFOV010001777.1:0-49198 GCA_902141375.1 Timema poppense | reverse complement strand
ATATATATATATATATATATATATATATATATATATATATATATATATTACTTTTGGTATTAGTATGTTATTACAATTTTTCCTAAACATAATTGGTTTAACTGAACCAAGATTAGCAATGTGTGTGTAATAAAATACACTTGAACCCTAGGACAGGTACAACATACATTCCAGGGCTGTTAATTTATAATTATAAAAGCTTAAACCTACATTTTCAGCCATGCCAGGGAATCGATCCCGGTATCCTTGCCTCAACATACAAATATATATGGTTTTTCTCTCCTTTTAATAATCAGCTAAATCAACAATATAATTTCCCAGGTTAATTATTATGCAGGTATATATTTCGATACCTGTAAGTAATATCTGTATACTTAAAACATATTTATACATTATATCTACATTATTCCAGTTTTAAAATTGCTCAGCATAGCACAACATTTTTTCGGCTCTAAATTGCATGCCGACTCCATCTTTTAAACCGATAAGAAACCAGGTTTACCACAGCCACACGAATGATTTAAGAAATCTAGTTTTAAATAAGCTATTGGGGAAAACATGTCTTAACACAAATTGGTAAAAATTATATTGATGTTAGAAAGTAACTTTTAATGGTCAGAATTAAGATTTCTAATGGTAAAGATAGTTTTGTTTTAGACAAAGGTCCCGAGTTCTAATCCCGGCTCCAGGTGTCAATGATATCTAGCCAAAATAATCCTCACTAAAAGCATAAATAATAGCTTTGACTATTAATTCTTAAACTACCATGTGTGTTTTCACATTTCAATCCTGTGCAAATGATGGTACACCACTAAAACCGGTAATTTTATTATTCGGTCTCTCTTTTTCGGACAGAGATATCCAAACGGTGTAGGAGCGTTCGATTCTCCCCTGTTCAACTGTAAATGACGTACAAATGTGGGTACACATCTCGCCCTGTGACGTAAGGAATTATGGGTTCAAGTCCCTTAGAGGCAACAATCGCTAATTACTTCACATTTCAAACTCTGGAAAATACTGGTACACACTTCCCTTGGTCACACACCACCGTAAAACTCTGCCCAGTGTCCGACGTAAGTGCTTAAAAATCCTACCACCCCGTCAAAAGATACCAAGGTTCGAATCCCACTGGGCACACCATCTAAATATCAGGTTAATCTATTTCTGGTGTAGAAAGTTAGAAACAATTCCCTGTTGCGGTAAGCTATTGGACACAATAGATCGGATAATATGTAAGTTTGACGCTCTTTAACTATTAAAGAATATATTTTAGTAACATCTACAAGTAACAATACGCTCTCTCCCCCCCTCCCCAAGCAGCTGTTATCTCAAGATTGCCTGAAGAGCTTAGTTCAAGTTTGCGGTAATAGATGTCAGCGAGATTTAAAAAACAAGTGTTTTCAACCTCCACTGTTACTTTTTCAATAACAGATAGCGTGGCCACCACGTAATCATCAATTTGACGCTCTGCTGATGGAATATAGTGTTTAAGTATACCAACATCATATTTAACAGTAGAAATTATATTGTTGCTTTAGCCGATTATTAAAAAGAGTGAGAACCCTAAATAATGCATGATAATTCTTTTATTGAACCTAAGGTTCCGAGCCCAGACATAAAAAAAACACAATGAGCACACATAAAAAACCAGTTTAAACAAAAATAAACAAGTTTGGACAATAATAATTCCCTGAAAGGGTGTCAATGGGGATGGTAGGGGAGAAGTCAGGGGAGAGGGAAAGCCAAAAGCCAATCAGAGAGCAACACAACCTTATGTACTCATCACAATACAAACTCTCTCTACGTCGGGGTCAAAGGTCAAATGTCAAATTGGGGCGAGAGGACCCACTAGGTAGTTCCAAGCAACCAGGGGTGGATTGGCCGTTTCTTAGTAGTTACGGATGAACTGGCAGGTTCCAAATAGTCAGAGGTGGACTGGCCGGTTCCAAGCAGCCAGAGGGGGACTGGCAGGTTCCAAGAAACTAGGGGTGGACTGGCAGGTTCAAATCAGACGGGGGTGGACTGGCAGGTTCAAAGCAGCCAGAGGGGGACTGGCAGGTTCCAAGAAACCAGGGGTGGACTGGCAGGTTCAAAGCAGCCAGATTTTATTGCCACCGTATACTTTCACAAATTTTGTCTTAAAGACACCCCATATTTACTCACTGAAACTTTTCATCGAAATGTAATTAAAACAATCATTTATAAATGAATGGAAAATATTATGTTTAGTTTAAAGTAGTTGCGGCAGTACAAACTTACCGACCACAACATCATCTGGTGTTGAGTCCAGCTCTGAGTCAGGCTGTGCCTCAGGATAGCGGTAGTTGACGAGTAAATATTGTGTAGAGAATGTCCTAAAGTGTTGCTCGCTGAACAGGCACACTAATGTGTTGTTCTGACATCAACAGTGGACTCTGTTGAATAGAATCTGGTCGTGTGGTCCAACATTTAAACTTTCATTCAGGATGTTCGTTACATAGGCCCCGAATCGATCCTCTGGATTGATATAATTCAAGAGGACTTCGAGGGCATTGAATCTCACTTGGGGAGACCAATTTAACGATAAATGAAAAAATAAGTTTCTTTAACCATGAATGGGGATATACATTTAAATCTCGGTATTTTTTCCTATAATAATAAATTTAATCAATTGCTGATAGTAAATTAGTAAACTTTTATTGTAGAAACCTATAAACTAACATAATACCTGTTTAGAAATCAACGGATTAATTTCTGGTTGTGTAATGTGTCCCATGAGCATTTTGTTGGACAATGATTGAGAGCCGGAATACTTTTTATTGGCCCTCAAAACTTGGGAGGCGTATTTAAATTAAATACTATACAAATCTCCAGGGGGTGACCAAGGGGCCACCACCGTTAGTGATGATAGTGCCAACATTTGCGGATAGATGGTGTCATGTGCATAGCATAACGACCACCCAAGTCACTAATCTAGGTTTTCTAAATAAAAGGTATTTGTTTATTCAAGTAGCACCTCATTTGTCCTCACGAGGGCGAGTTTGATCTCGTTCCAGACCCGCAAATTCACAGATAAATTTTGGAAGCGCTGGGAATCTAAATAATTAAAGATAAATAAATCAAATTTACCCCAATGAAAGTGTGAAACGTGTCCTCAACTAAAAATTTCATTATAAACAACATTTTTTGTATATATGTTTTCGGTTTTTAGCAAATTCCCCTATTCCAAAATAACAATTTTGGGGACCTCCATGGCCACCAAGTATTCCTGCACCCTTTCGGGCTAAGGGCTTCCTGCCCTAAAAATGTCAGCTTCATAGCTATATGGAGCTTTGAAAGTATTTCAACTTTTTTTTAATATAAAATACCGTTCCCCTTTTGGGACTTTTCTTTGACTAAATATTCCTAAACTTTTTTTTAGGGAATACCTGTCTGCAAAAATTCAACCTCATAGGTCTTCTGAGTTTCGAGAATTTTTCGACTATGGTTTTTTGAAAGTGTTCCCCATGTAGGAGCTAAAGCAATCCGGCATCATTATGGACTAGGGGCTAACTGCCTGCAAAATTTAAACTTCCTATCTCTTCTGGGATTGATCGCTTTTCGAATCGAGTTTCTTATAATCTTGCAATTTTGGGGGCCCCAATGAAAATGTTCGGTCAAAAGTATTTTTTTCAACCTTTTGGGTTAATGGGTACCTACCAAAAAAATTTCAGCTTTATAGGTCTATTGAGTTTCAAAATTTTCTCATCTTTGAATTTTTTGGAGCCCCCATGGTAATTTTTAAGATCACAATGTACTCTGTCAACCTTAGGGGTTTGGGCCACTTTCTTTTAAAATTTCAGGTTAGTAGGTCATATAGGCTTCGATATTGGTTTGCTTAGAGATAGTAACTGGTAATTATTATAGTGGAGATAATACTAATATGATAAATTAAACCTACATTCAATTGTTATCACATTATAAAACAAGCTTTACTGCAACCACATGACATAGCTCCTTGTTTTGTAAGGATTGGTTTATTTTTCATATAAACAATCTCGGTGGCGTAGTTAGCTAACGTGATAGTTTCGTGTTGAGATAGACTGACAAAGACAGGGAGATTGAGATTCGAGTCTCACTCGGGTGAACTTGGGATGATTTTACTTAAATGATTTTACACTCTCCCTCCACAAAAATACGGGTTCATTTCCTCTATATTCAACCTTTCCAATTCCTAGCCCATTTGCGCAGTTAGTACTTAAGCGTATAATCCGAATGGGTAGTAAGACGCTGTGCTAATAATGATTTTTACGTTTCATTTATCTTTAAAAAGCTAATTTAATTAAATGTAGTAACTTATTAATGAATTTTTTTTACTAATTTGTGACTCAATACTGCAAATGTTGGCTACAAATATTATTAATAAGAAAATACTATTTCTTAATCCAATCAAATATACCTATGTTTATGTTTTGTTTTCTTTAGATTTTTTATACGATCTTTTTGAAATCGCCAGAGTAGGAATCTAATCGCGAATAAGGTCGAGCCCTTTGAATCGACACATAAGTCGATTAATCGAGAGTAATGGATCAATTCTCGTAAATATTGATCCAAGATCGAACATCCCTACCTATAAACAATATAATTACGTACGATCCAGTGAAGTACTAGTGATTACAGCCCTCTAACCGTCAGGGTAGGACTACAAGAACATTGATCAATATTAAAGCTCTAGAAACTATTTTGAGTTTTTTTGTGGTAGTTTAGGGTGTTTTAGAACAATATACTGTATGTTATATAAAATACCGTTCATTCAAGGGAAACTGAGTAACTTTAATAAATAAAACACTAATAGGTTGTTCTAAATTTATACACCTCTCTTTGAAACATGAATAAAGCTGAAAGTAATTCAAATATGTTAAAAAAAAAAGTTGTATATCAAACTCTAAAACTAATTTAATAACGTTTACCGGTACTTTCTATAAACTTCACAAAAATAAAGTGTACAGGGATTTTGTTTTCTTCTGGTAAATATTAATTAATATGTTTTAAAACAATGAATAATTCATGCTCGTCTCAATATTGTTGTCGATATATCTAATGCTATGTATGCCCCAATGCGTGTACATCTAGCTGTGTGTGGTCATTTCACATCTCATTCAATTTGTAGTTACTTAGACTTAGCTATGAGAGAGATTGTGTGTAGTAAAAGGGATTCTACAATATTTATAGGTGTGATCTCAGGTCTTAATAAGCTTTAGCTTTTGTTGAAAACCTTAAAACATAGTGTAACTAAAGAAGAGATAGGAGGCTACAAGCTGTGAATAGTTTGTTTACCTGGTTTAAACAGTATATAATGAAGAGATAAATAATTTTTTTTTCTAGATAGGGGTAATCTAAGAGCAACGTAACATTTTTAAAACCTTTGATCCTTCTCTTCATGTTACATTAATTATACAGTAGAGCGCACACATGTAATAGAGTGTAGGCATTAGAGCTCCACTTATGTACCGGCTTGTATACATTAGAGTATACATGTAACAACATGTAGACATTAGAGCTCCTCTTATGTACCAACATTAATACATTAGAACTCCATTTATGTGACAGTATGTAGACATTAGAGATCTGCATATGTAACAGCATGTAGACATTAGAGCTACACTTATGTAACAGCATGTAGACATTAGAGCTCTCCTCATGTAACAGCATGTAGACATTAGAGCTCCCCTCATGTAACAGCATGTAGACATTAGAGCTCCACTTATGTAAGAGCGTGTAGACATTAGAGCTCCAC
This sequence comes from Timema poppense, assembly GCA_902141375.1. Lineage (NCBI taxonomy): Eukaryota > Metazoa > Arthropoda > Insecta > Phasmatodea > Timematidae > Timema > Timema poppense. The sequence goes on along the minus strand of CABFOV010001777.1, from coordinate 43,443 downwards.
TTATGCAACAGCATGTAGACATTAGAGCTCCACTTATGCAACAGCATGTAGACATTAGAGCTCCGCTTATGTAACAGCATGTAGACATTAGAGCTCCGCTTATGTAACAGCATGTAGACATTAGAGCTCCACTTATGTAAGAGCGTGTAGACATTAGAGCTCCGCTTATGCAACAGCATGTAGACATTAGAGTTTCGTTTATGTACCAACATGTAGATATTAGAGCTCCGCTTATGTAAGAACATGTAGACATTAGAGCTCCGCTTATGTACCAACATGTAGACATTAGAGCTCCGCTTATGTAACAGCATGTAGACATTAGAGCTCCACTTATGCAACAGCATGTAGACATTAGAGTTCCGCTTATGTAACAGTATGTAGACATTAGAGTTCCGCTTATGTAACAGCGTGTAGACATTAGAGTTCTGCTTATGTAACAGCATGTAGACATTAGAGCTCCACTTATGTAACAGCATGTAGACATTAGAGCTCCGCTTATGTAAGTGCATGTAGACATTAGAGTTCCACTTATGTACCAACATGTAGACATTAGAGTTCCGCTTATGTACCAACATGTAGACATTAGAGTTCCGCTTATGTAACAGCATGTAGACATTAGAGCTCCACTTATGTACCAACATGTAGACATTAGAGCTCTGCTTATGTAACAGCATGTAGACATTAGAGCTCCACTTATGTAACAGCGTGTAGACATTAGAGTTCCGCTTATGTAACAGCATGTAGACATTAGAGTTCCGCTTATGTAACAGCATGTAGACATTAGAGTTCCGCTTATGTACCAAAATGTAGACATTAGAGTTCCGCTTATGTAACAGCATGTAGACATTAGAGCTCCGCTTATGTAAGTGCATGTAGACATTAGAGCTCCACTTATGTAAATGCATGTAGACATTAGAGTTTCACTTATGTACCAACATGTAGACATTAGAGCTCCGCTTATGTAACAGCATGTAGACATTAGAGCTCCACTTATGTAACAGCGTGTAGACATTAGAGCTCCGCTTATGTAACAGCGTTTAGACATTAGAGTTCCGCTTATGTAACAGCATGTATACATTAGAGCTCCACTTATGTACCAACATGTAGACATTAGAGTTCCGCTTATGTAACAGCATGTAGACATTAGAGTTCCGCTTATGTAACAGCATGTAGACATTAGAGTTCCGCTTATGTACCAACATGTAGACATTAGAGTTCCGCTTATGTAACAGCATGTAGACATAAGAGCTCCCCTATATATAAGTGCATACGTAAGCGCAATTGTCCAATCTTGATCAAACCTTCGCAACTAATTGAGGTATGAAATAACTTATCATTGTAAACTTGTAGTACCATTAAATATAAAATAATTTAGTTAGTATACATTTTTATCAATAGTTTTAGAGCTATAAGCAAATATATTATATATTATTTTTATTCGGGTCTTTAAAAAGGTAATTGGTTGTGATTTTCCTTGGTGTACAAATATTTTACAGTTTTATCATGTTTATGTAAGAATGTATGTTATTAGTTTTTGCAATTTGATTGAATGTTTTTGCAAAAATATGTTATTTTATTTTACAAATCTTAAGAAATAAAGTAAGTGTTTCTATTTTAATATATTATTATTATTATTATTATCGCGTCTTACTACCCTTTCGGGTTATACGCACTTACGCTAATGTGTAATGGTAGGGTGATTGCGAGATGAAATGGAGGACCTACAGTTTAACGTGGAATCCGAACCACGGCGGAGGCCTGGCACTCCTCACATTCACAAGATGTCTTGTCAGAGGTGAAGGAAGGGTTTGGTAATCAGATAAATCTTTGCTGGGACCGAGGATTGAACCCCGGCCGCCAGCATAGAAGTCTGACACCTTAACCCCTAGACCGCCAGGTCACCTTATTTTAATATAAAACCGAGAGAAAGTATGTGCAGTGCTTCGTACTATTTATTCAAATTTAAAGTTTTCGGGTCTCTTAATATGCATAAAAGAATAGCCTTTAAAAATAAAGTTGAATTCCTGGATCTAAAAGGCAGCCTATGCATTCGACACATCTTCAATGCCCTTATTTTGGTTTTACTTCATGTGAATTCAGTGCTTATTGACATTGTTTGTAATATCATGGAAAGGGTAGAAGAAGGTGTGAAGTATCATTTTACCCCTAGCCCCTTGAAACCATGGTTTGTAGACTGCGTTAGGCCCCTACCTGTGAATAAGGGATCCATCCTTTCCGGGTATGAGTTCAGTAAGCATCGCGCGTATGTAGTACGTGTTGGGCTAGCCAGCGTGTATACGACATGTAGGGGAATATTATAATGTGTAAGAATTAAAATACAATGACATTTATTATTATTATAGTCTAATGCATTACATCTATGAACCCGCCTCGGTGGTGTAGTTGGCTAACGCGCTTGACGTGTTGAGCTTGACTGCTGAGGACGGGGAGATCGAGGTTCGAATCTCGGTCGGGTGAACTGGGGGTGGTTTTTCCTAAACGGTTTTCCACTCTTCCTCCACTCAAATGTGGGTTCACTTCCTCTAATTCAACCTTACCAATTCCTAATCCATTAGCGTAATTAGTACTTAAAGCGTATAACCCGAACGGGTAGTAAGACGTGGGGCTAAATATTATTATTATTACATATATTATATTTCTAAGTTGTAGACAGTCATGCGTGAAATTAATACAATACATAATGTAGTAATCAATTATTTATTCCAAATTGTGAATTGCAAATTTTTTGTATAGGAATTACAAAGATTGAATTAAAACCATGTTAAAATAATATAAACATACCTAGAACTTACAAATTAATTATAATGTAGAAGAATTTATTTTTTAAATGAATATTACAATATTAAGACTAATGAAAATGTAGCCTATTTTAATAACAATTTAATCATAAGGTAATTTTTAAATGAAGCAGAATTTACAATCACTTATTAAAATCTTAGAATAAACGGTTAAAATTAATTATTACAATAATAACATCCAACTAGGATTCGAACACCAATTTCTAAGTAACCTGCGATCCAGTCTAACACTAAAGGAACGCGTTAGTCAATGCGACCACAAATTCAGGGTTTAATCCATCATCACTAACAATCTCCACACTTCCCCATACTTTCAAACTTCCTTCGCTTCAAAAACATATTAAATTAACAGAATTATTCCACCCAGTATTTCCAGAAGTTTTGCACAGTTCTATTTTTGAAACAAAATATCGAAAATTTTGCCAAATCTTGTAAAAAATCTTGTAGTAGCAAACGAATGCGAAGACTGGATATGAATCATAAGTGACGAAAGTTATATATTAACAACTTCCAAATTTAAGCTACAACATTAATTATCTAGTTTATTCTACTTTGGCAAAAGATCTCAAAAATTTGGTAATTTATTTGATCATAAAGTTTTTTCAACTATATTACTCAATCTTTATGAATTATGTTCTTCCACGTCTCCTGGACTATTCCATTTTTTCTTTTTCTTTTAAAGAAACGGTTCAACAACCTGCAACGTTATCAACCATTTATTTTACTTAGATATAATCGTTCTTAATGGTGTCAAAGTGATCCTTACTATACCTATTCTAAAGTTATATTTAACATTTTTTTTTAAAGATCCCATCCAATTATAACATACTGTAATTGCACAGTTTTAGAAAAGTGGTCAAATGTAGTTAAGAGCGGATACGAATTTAATCAAGTGTTTTTTATATTTTGTATAACTAGTCTATTGAGGTTATAAGCTATTTAAAAATTATCTAATGTATGTCGTCAAGGAGTTGAGCAGTGAAGTTAAAGGCAATATAAATGATTTATGTACACTGTGGAGTGGAAAAATCGAGGACTGGAACAAATACAGCTAACGTTATACCTTCAGGAAATAAATGATACGGAACTCCGCACGGACTTTCTTTTCTCACTTCATTGCTTAAAAATGGAGATCTTTACTCAAAACTCGTAATATATGTGAAACGAAATAATATACACTAGCAAACTTGAGCACAAATTGCACCATACTTATGTAAAACAATTTTGGACTCGTAGCTTTATATTTTATTTTTAAAGAATTAGTGTCCTTATTTGTATATTTGGAACAAAAAAAAAACCAGATCGATATTGGGTCCCCAAAGGTCAACACTTCATAATAAAATGTTGACTTCCGGTTAAAATTTTGACATTTTATTATCGAATTGCTATTATATTCCTCATTTATAAATTTAGATTAATAAAAAAAGTAAATTTTTACTTATGAGTCTAAGATAATAGTGATATATAGATCATTGCTGTGCAAACACTCCTCCTAAGAAGTTAAAATTTATAGACAATTTATGAAAGACTTGCCATTATTTACTTACTCTATGGCATTAGATAATTATTGCTTTAAAACTTAAGTAGTGTTTCTTTACAACTAAAGCCCACAAAATTGTTTTAATATATTTTGACAATATCTCAGAAACTATTGGTTTTATCAACATCATTTTTAATAAAAGGATTTTAATTATTAATAGTACTAAAATTTGCACTGACAAGTTATTTAATATCTCAAATAGTTGCGGAGATACGAAAATTTCCGCTTCTGTTAAGTACCCTAGAATTCATTTTAATTGGAAAATAAAAATAGCGATTTTATTTATAATATTAATCAACACCTAGATACGAGTTTTAATAAAAACAGTTTGAGCCAATTTTGAGAAAACCTATTTTTTTTCTCTTTTCGCCCTTTAATAAACTACTCTTAATTTTTGGGTTGAACAGGCACACAGACAGACAGCATTGCAAAAACCACTCTTTAGGGTTTAAGGGGGGGGGGGGAGGGAGGGGGGGGCNGGGGGGGGAGGGTAGGGGGGGTCATGTAACGTCAATATCCATCATCATATCGAGTTAGATTTTTTTTTACGGTCGCCATACTTTACCTTCAGCTTTCAAAAAGTTAAAAAATATACACATTTGCGTATAACTTGAAAAATATTGGTTTTATAAAAATATAGATCAAATAGTTTTTTATTATAAATAGACCTACATATTTTCAATGATATGTAATTTCATATCTCAAATAGTTTCGGAGATATGATAGAAAACGAATATTTACTCATCAGACCAGAACCCTTAATATCACACGACGAAACAATGAGAGTAGACATTTTGTTTATAATATTTATCAATGCTTAGAAATGAAATTTAATCAAAATTGTAAGAACCGATTTTGAGTAAATTGATTCTTTCTCTTTTCACCCTTCGGTAAACTACCCTTAATTTTAGAGTTATATATTCAATTCCAAAAATCCCTCAGAACAACCCTATTAAAACCTTAGATACCAAGTCTTAACCCGATCGGTAAAATAGTTTAGGTTCTACTAAAAGGTACAGACAGACAAACGGCAATACAAAAACACCTTTTCGGATTCAGCGAGTCATGAAATGTCTACATTCATCAAAATATCTAGTTCAATTTTGATTTACGATCACAATACTTTTTATACCTGTTTGGTGGCTATATATTTAAAATTTCATATAATACTTGTAAAATTAAGAAATGTGTGTCACTCTTATTCGTCACTCAAATATTAACTCTCCATCATATTAATATTTCTCATGTGAGGGATTCTCACACACTTTGGCTCGTCAACAGGAAAAGCATGTTGGAAGATATTGAACATAGAATTAGAACACTGCAACCGGTATACAATTGGACATCAATTAAGATATTTCTATTGCAAATTAGATTAAGCCCACCAAATTTTAAGGGTCTCTCTCTAAAAAAGACCGTGATGGACTTATGTCTTCTACCCGAAAATTCATACGGATTTATTTAACAAAGACAACAAAAACCGGTATTTATATTACAAACTTTGAATATAAACAAACCTCTACTAAACACAGAACAGCTTACCGTAAACATAGAAGTATTAGGTTATATCAGAGTTCAAGATCCGGGAGAGAAAGTGTTTTCTTAAGATGAGTCCGGAGGTAAGGAAATACTTTTATAATTTATTTATTTTTAGATAAACTCAGATTTGAGCGATGTGTTGCCTTTGCAGTGGCTTCATCGGCTATAGACGCTACTTTGTTAAAAGGGAGCAGAACAGCGTATGTGACATTTGATTGTAGCCAATAATTGGCTTAGAAATGGAGAGAACAGCGTATGTGACATTTGATTGTAGCCAATAATTGGTTAGAAATGGAGAGAGCAGCGTATGTGACATTTGAGTATAGCTAATGATATGTTAAAAGGGGCAGAACAGCGTATGGGACGTTTTACTATAGACAAGAATTGGTTAGAAGGGGATAGAACAGCGTAAGCGACATTTATATTATATTTTCATTTTTCTAATGATTAAATTGCCGTGTGCAACACATTGAAGTAAAGTTTCATACAAAAAATTACTGCAAAATGTACCTCTTATATTATGGAATGAGAGTGTAATGTCGAATAAGTCAATTGAAGATCAAATTAGAACTGAAATCTCAGAAGCAACAATGTGCTCATAGGAAGCGTCACCATATTGTTCTCAGACTTCCGACAAACTCTATCGATCATTCCGAGCGTCACTAGAGCCGGCGAGGTAAATATATACCTGCCTGAAATATCCTAAATATGTTCATCCGCTCGTGCCAAGACAAAAACCAGACTTATTTGTCGATTTATACTACTGACTCTTGGCAGAGAACGAAGGCAAGGTGTCATTGAACAACTCCCAGGTATGCGTCGTGGTCAAGATATCTAGGACCTAGTTCATTTTATTATTCACAATATTCTTTTTCTGAAAAACAAGATTCTTTCTTGGTTCCAGGAGAAAGCTATTCTAACTCCAAAAACGAATCAGCTGATAAAATCAGCAACTGTATTTTAGAGTGGTGTGTTTTCATGATAGTTAACAGAAACCTGTAACTCCTGATGATATAACCACTAATGTCGTTTACAAAGAGGCCCAGCCTTAAATTTTGCGACTTTATTTCCTTCAACTATTACAAATATTCGATGTGTCTGATCTTAAAACAGAAATATACTACATTGAATTTTTAGTGTCTGAAGATAGAGCTTTTATCTGCTCCAAAGTTTTCATCATGGTAATCTTTAAATAATACATTGCATGATTTCTTTTCTCTACGGGAAATTAAAAAATTGGGATTAAAAAGTTATTGGTTTAAAGAATCTCTTTTTAAAACTGACATTAATCCAAGCGAAGCTGTGGGCAAAAACTAGTAACTATTATACAAATTATCCATAAATGCATTAAAGATAAAGAGAACTCTACATTGATAAAATACTTATGAAAATTCCTCCCCAGTACACTAGGATAAGATTTGAACTATTATCACCCCGTCATAGTGAACCCAGAATAATTTAAGTGTAACGCCTTAGGGTGCGTGAACACCAGCGTGGGCAAATAACTTTCTGATAACCTATGTATATAATAAAACGATAATGTCTGTCTGTACACTCACATTTTTTGTGGAGTTTATACATTTACCGGGAATTATAAATGATAAGGAAACCAAGTAGCCCATTTTTGTAATTTTTGTCTATCTCTTTGTGTATTTGTTTCCAATTTAACTAAAAAATAACTCAACAGATCAAGATGGTAGTATTTATATTGTACGACTTTCTTCCTGGTATAGGGTAATCTATATACCATCACACTTATCTTAACAGCAAGCGATGTAGTGTTGAAAAAAACCCGGATATAAGTAGTACACTTACGCGATTTTGGAACGGGGTGAAGGGGAGGAGTTCAGGTCTCTTTGGGGATATTTGTAAGCATTAAATAACTGCTCATGACGTGCTCTAGTATTGAGTGAACTAGGGCTGCAAATAATGTTCTTGCTAGGGGGGCTCACTAAGAAGGTTTCTTTAAAATCCTTTATTATTGTTGTCTGTAAGTCTAAGCTACTGTTTGCGTGCTTGAATGGTCGTCTTGTATTTATTTAGGTTCTTATTCAGTTATTATGGTTTTTCATCTATAGTAAGTTTAGTTAGAGTTTATTTAAATAGGTGTTGAAATGACACCTTAACAAAGAATATAAACCATATTCATATATCATATTTACAAATATTTAAATGAATGTCTCGTGAATGACAGACACTCGCACCTAATATTAATTTAATCGTATGATGAGACTATTAATAAAAAGTAATCAGTCATTATGTATTATTTAATTATGAAAGGTTTCAAGTTTTTTTGTTTTATTTTCAACAATTTGTATTTTTGTTGGGTAGGCATTTTTACACTATTGATTAACCAATTATTATTCTTAAATAATTATTTTGGGGTATTTTCTCTGATAATGCCACTGCTGTATGAATATTATATTACATATTTGTTCACTTTCCAGTGTTATATTAGTAAAACCTCGATACATACAGCAATAAATATACTCCTTTTACTATGAAAAGTATCACTCTTTCTAAGATTACAATATTTACCCGCCTCGGTGGCGTAGTTGGCTAACGCGCTTGTTGTGTTGAGCTCGACTGCTGGGGACGGGGAGATCGAGGTTCGAATCCCGGTAGGGTGAACTGGGAGTGGTTTTTCCTAAATGATTTTCCACTCTCATTCCACGCAAATGCGGGTTCACCTCCTATAATTCAACCTTCCCAATTCATAATTCATTAGAGTAATTAGTACTTAAAGCGTATAACCTGAACGGGTAGTAAGAAGCGGTGCTAAATATTATTATTTGATAACAATATGAATCCAGCATGAATATGCGCAAGTGCGAGGTAGGCTCACTCTACCTGTCAGTGTAAGTTGATAGTGTTGTTATTTCACTGCTCCACAAGATATTAGCACCTACCACACTTCTTTCGGAACACAAGCTGCTAGTCAAAGGAGTACATAGTTTGCCAACAACAAAATAACATGTTAAAAACTATTGAAATCTCGTTATATCACTATTTTAGCGAGATAAACATTTTAAGCCTCTTGGGAAATAGATCCAGCCCTTCAATATCTTTGCGCAGGGTTTATACTACGGGTAGTTTGGGAAATATAACAATGTTGAGATTAGTTGGGAAATGTCAACATTATTCAAGTGCAGTGGATTAAGTGACAAATAGAAAGTAGTTTATCTAATTTCGACCTTATTCGGATAATCTCGACACTAGCCAGAAATACTTGGATAACGTTGATTACTATTTGTAAAACCAAGAATGTTCAGTTTGGTTTATATTTTGGAACGTTATTTTGATCTGGAACCTGAAATTGGATCGTGGCAATGAATTAACATTCAAAATGCCTTATTTTAATGCTTTGTTTACCACTAACCTAACCTAACCATGTTTAAGCTAACCAAAACCAGCCTAAACTCTACTAACCTAACCTAACCTAGCATAACATAGCCTAACTTATCCTAACCTAACTAACATAACCTAAACCACATAACTTTACATCGTCCAAGTGCGTGTGGATAATTTTCTGTTAATATTATCCAGATAAACTTTGGAAAAACATTTTTCAATAAACTTTCCCTTTAGATTTTTAACGTATTTTGGATAATGTCAACATTATCTGCATAATATTAACGCAATCCATGTTCGAAATTTATGCAATCAATGAATGTATAATGAGGGTAACCAGTTATGGGAGACTAACCAATCAATGTCTGATGGAAGGAAACGCGAGTTAAGGTTTTCATGACAAAATCATTGTTTGTCCAAAATAAATTAAATATCAATTCAGTAGATATGTTTGTTTAATTTTCTAGGCAAAGTATTCTTAATCTCTTTTAATGTTTGTCATGGGCATCTCGTAATTTGATCAGGATATTTTATCATTATATATTACTAGCTTTATAAAAAATATGCAAGAACTTCTGTTGATTTTAGTCTATATTAGATAAACAAAAACTCCACGGCGGAAGCCATCAATCGAGATATACCAACCGAGCGGTCACCTCTGTTGGAGATGATAGTTAGATAATTAAACTCTCTTTCTCTCTCTCTCTCTCTATATATATATATATATATATATATACACTGAAGCAATATCATATTTTTTTTGACAAAAATGGGGTTTGTTACACAAATTACAAAAATACGAGAATTCGCTCACGTTTGCTCATATTCCACCATTTTACTATAGCTGTGTTTGTTTACTCTAGCGACACATATAAAGAGACACTTTATTTATTTCATAATATAAATAATTTATAAATTTGGAGAAACGCCTAAACGGTCAGCTAGTATAATGGTGAAATAATGTGATACCGCTTTTAACCAGCACTCCGGGCACCGAGCCATCTGACGATCTTGACAACTTGTTGGTGATGAAAACAATTTCGGAAGTTGTCTCCATGACAATATACTCTTGACGTCATACCTGGGAGGATATAAAAATAGTTGACCGACATTTACAGCCTCACTCACCCACCTCAAAGTTCTATACTTAGAGATGTAAAAGTTCTTTGAACCCAACTTATTTAAAATAACACAGAACGATGCTATTCGTGCAATTAAAACGTTCTTTTCCCGAGACAGACTTGTTGATGGGTCACATGTGTTTGTGAACGTGTGTGTGTGTGTGTTCATACACATCAGTGGCGTGTGCTCACAAAGGGGGGCAATAAGGTTACAGTATAATGGCCCCTAATTTAATTGGGTACTTCCACCGTTTCTTCCTTTTGTTTATTTTTTTCTACACAGTTGACATTATTTTGTAAAAGGAGGGAGAGGTAGGTTACGCAAACCTATATGAATGGAATAAAATAAATCTTTTATGAACTTAATATTTATAAACATAAATAATTAATTAGTACCGTTATTTTAAATAATGCCCTTTAATTCCTTTGTGAGTGTTATTCATATCACTGAATTTTATCAGTATTTTGTCCATACCTCATTAAATTATGAGGTTAACATTATACAGTTCCACCAACATGACAGCTCGATAACCACTCAACACTCTCATACCGTTGTGCATTGAATGTCTAATTCAAGTTTTATTTTTTGTTGATAAGCTGCTTAAAGTGTAGTGGCTCTCTCTCTTCCAACATTATTTTTTTCATTAAAGGAGCTGGATGAAAAGCTACACTTCATAATACTTATGACTTGGCCAGAATTACTATTCTAAGGTTGAATTTATGGATGCTCTGGTCATTATACTACTTACTGTACGCAAGGAACCAAACCGCTTTACTTGGAGGATAGAGCAAGTCAATATTCTTACAAAATAAAATAAGCTTTCTGTACGTGCGTCACAATTACGGTACATTGTTCATTACATGTCACACATAATGTATGTGTAAAGCACTTAAATATTGCAAAGAAACCATCTTAAAAATATAATTTTATCTATCAATTTAAGTCATTCACGAAACTAAACTACCGTTAAACTCAGGCTATACTCAATTGGACAATAGACACTCCCCTTTCCACGATGACGGCCGGACAAACCCGGAAACAAACGAATGACGCGAAAAGGAGCTTGGACAGCTGGGCGGCCGGTCGAGTTGAGAAAGAAATGCTCTTCACATTAACTGTGTATCGGTTTGAATGTTTTATAATTATTATAATACTTGTTTTTAGATTTTATCTCCCCCTTATCTTTCTTCATTTTCTTCTTCATTGATAGGTTATTCCCTTCTTCAATGATAAGTTATTCCCTACTTCCTTGATAGGAAAGCATTGCTTCCCTTACCTTCATTAAACGTCATTGATACACATGTGTGTTGATATTTAATCTTCGTTATCAGCGCAAGCCACCCCTATGACACTCCTTACGCACAGCTTGTAAAAGTTCTAGTTCTAGTGATCAAACAAACAGCTCTAGTATCTTAACATATTAGCACGTACTCAATTCAAATATTGTTAAAAAGTTTGAACCACTACGTTTTAATTTGATAGTTTTAGCTTATATGGTGAGTAGAGAAAATAATAAAGATGACCAAAAAAGGAGTTAATTAGTAAAATAGGTACATATTATAAACTATACCTAATAATTGCGTGTTCATAATTTTTAAAGTACTTAAATTTGCTTGGTTATTCAATAAATAATTGTTTTTGATCAAATATAGCTCGGTACATTGTGTGTGTGTGGGGAGGTGGAGGGGGGAAGGGGGGAAGATGAGGGGGCGAATTTACGCAATTATTTAGGCTTTTTACAATACTTTATTTCAGTTGTATGCCTAGGTAAGAAATACCTATTCCTTATCATTTCTAAATGTCCTTATATCGTTGACTGGTCTCTTATTGTTCAAACAAATTATTCAAAATATCACCCTAAAAGAACTAAAGTACGAATTCGCTCAGGTGACGTAAGATAGTTAATCTAGTACCTATCACCCTCCAACTCTACTATTGAAGTTTCCAAACAAGGGATCGCGACCTTATTTGGGGTCATGTTGTGCTTCGAGTGTGGTCACGGGACTTGCTGGGCTTATCTACACTAATATTATAAAAAGGAAAGATTTGATTTTTTGTTCTTGTGTTTGTAATGGATAAACTCAAAAACTACTAGACAGATTTTTAAAATTATTTCACCAATATAAAGCTACATTATCAGCGAGTAACATAGGCTATATTTTATTTAAAAAATTTAATTTATTCCTCATGAAAAGGTCGATAGTTTTACACAAGGTATAAATAATTGCCTAAAAATATGCTTTCTCCGCGTGCGCTGCAAAAACTATTAGTAATACATAAAAAAATATTATACATATTGAACGTTCTCACTGATGTGAACAAAAAGCCCGTGAGACAATATATGTAATTATTTATAGTTATGTTACAATAAACGTTTTTTGTTGAAATTAGTCAACTAAAACATGGATGCGAACAAAAAGTGATTATATCCGTACCATGATAAGAATCCTTATTCAAGTCGCGGGCAGCAGCTAGTAGTTTTATATTTACTTTATTCATCTATTAGAATGATATTAAGAAGTTGCAAAATCTAAACTTATAGACATTTAAGCATTAAAAATAATACATACTGATTGTGCTTCTTTTGGTTACACAACTCTGACTTAGCTGATTGTAGCAGCCCAGTATTTGGGCGGGATATGCTGATACTATACCATCCTAAATACCCACTGGGTTGAATGATTCTCTTTAGCAACATTTTAGTAACATTCGTATTACCATTATATAATCAGTTTATAGTGACTAAACAAGACTACCTAGGTGGACCTTTGGGGACAGCTCTGTGATAGATTGAATTTGATCACATGATCACACCCCCTCGCTCTCTGATTAGCTGTTGGTTTTCCACCTCCCCCTATCCTCCTCCTAACCCATTTCCAGTGTTCCAAACTTGTTTATTCTAGTCTCATTGGTCATTTATGTATGCTCTTTGCTTTTTTATTTGTGCTCATTGGTTATTTATTCATTGGTTTTTTATGTCTAAGTAAGATTGGAACGGGGTGTTGGAGTTTTTTATTTATTTATTGGCATGCAGTCTACGGCGTCGGGCGTGGCGTCGGCACGGAGAACGAAGATTTCCCGACGACCACATCGCGAAGAGTGTGACCACCGAGCAGCTGACAGCGTATCACGGCCGTAAAACCCCTTTCACTTTTCCTTCAATTCCCACCCTACTTACGGCACAGATGGACTAAGTTACACTGACTGCTGCCTCTCGCAAGACTCCGTTGAACTGCCTTTCACTTCACCCCCTCCCCTCAATTCGCCATTCCCATCTCTTTGTGAAGTCAGTGGGGGTCATACCCCTCCTCAGTGGGAGTCGTCAGATGTTGCAACAACCGTAACTTGTTATAAATTTTGAAAGAGGGTGGCAATGACCCTGTTGAAGAGTTATGAACACCCAAGGCCACTTGGTGCATAGGTTGTGGCCTTCTGAAGGTCACTGGTTCAGATGTGCTTTTCCCCCAGTCCCAAGGCCACTTGGCACATTGGTCATGGCCTTCTGAAGGCAACAGGTACAGATGTGCTTTCTAATGGCCACTCTGGGACCAAGGATTCGATTTCCCCCCTGCCAGAAGTAGATTAACCTTACATTTAGACGTTGTGCACACCGGGATACAAATCTCTATATCTTTAGCACAGCCAATGTCTGTTAGAATGGCCGTACTTCCTGCACCCCCACCATTTTGCCGGTCATCCAGGTAAAATGTGTAACCACATTTGCTTCAAACGCCGATCACTCTGTCACCAGCCATCTAGTGACGCCTTAGACAATGCGACTATTGATGCAAGTATACAAAAATATTATAAAATGCATTGTGACGGTAGATTGCTATCCAAGGATAAAGTGAAAACAACCATTTTATTCTTCGAGCCACTTATAACAACAGAAAAAATAATTTAACGTTCGCAACTATATTTTGTCGGAATAATATATAACTCTTGTATTAATTCATAGGTAATATTGAATTGAGTAGCTTGAATTTTATGCTCGCAACTATATTTTGACGAAATAATATATAACACTTACATTAATTAATAGGTAATATTGAATATAATAACTTGAATTTAATGTTCGCAATCTTATTTTGACGAAATAATATATAACTACATAAATTCATAAGTAATATCAGGGCTGAGGAAGATATAAAATGTATCTGCATTAGTCTGAAGCCCGATCGACACGGTCGAACTGGATTCAATCCCCCCTACCACCCTGCTAATAGCCACGAAGTTAAAATTATCGGTATTTAGAACTGCGTCTTACTACCCATCAGGGGCATAAGCCATGAACCATGAGGGAGGAAACTCGCCTTGGTACATACGCACGATAGGGATTTGAACTAAGCTCTTCAGGAAAACGTGAGATAAGAGCTGATTTTGACCAGGGCGAAAATGTAACAGCATTTGCCAGGGATTGACATGTGAAGTAAGTAGCGTTTGTTGCCCTCTAAGGGACTTGTACCCCTACCTCCTTAAGTCACAGGCTGGGATGTGTACCCACATTTGCGTGTCATTGGCAACTGAACACGAGGGGGTAATCCAACACAGTTTGGATATCTTTGCCCGAATAAGAGAGAGAGAAAGAATAGTAAAATTAGTGATTTACCCTCATTAAGCAGGGATGAAATGTGAAAACAACCAAAGCTATTATTTATACCTTTAGTTAGAATTAGCGTTTGTCGACCTTGCAGGGACTCGAAATTCCTACCTCCTCCCGTCAAAGTGCGAGATGTGTAACCGCATTTGCATTGTTGGAAAAATAAACATGACCGACGGTCCTTCATGGTATATAAGATCACTCTAGATAGCACCGAAGAAAGACGTCCATCCTCGGTAGGAGAGCTAGCGCAAATGCCAGATAACTGTAAATAGCTGGGGCGCGTGCAATTACCGATGCGGAAACAATAGATAAACCAATAAGAAGCCGCCACCTTTACATGCGGCACACCCCGTTGAAACGACTATAAATAGACCTTGAAATCTTTACATTAGGTTATTATAATTAATAATTGCAGCTAGTAAACATCATAATGAGTTTCGACACTCTGGAAAATTGGCTAAATTCATGTATGTTTTAAAACATTTTGTATGTTTTAATGGTTAATATTTTGCTTATTACGTCTTTGATGTACAGCGGCATTTGTCCCTTTGACCTACTTTCAAGAAAACCCACCCCCTCCATCTGCAGCGACGGTAGCACTGGGTAGCCCAGACCCTTTAGAGCTTTTTAACGAGGGTGGAGTTTTCCTGCCGGATGGCGACCGGTCCATGGATAGTTAGCGCCCTGCTATATATTTGAGCGTGATTGATGAGTGTTTTTTTTTATCACGATATTCATTAATATGTTTTTATTTAATTTCAGACTACTGTTATCCATATGGGCTGGATGCAGGTTTGAGGGGCCACATGGCTCCACGTGCTCCTGTGTGTGTGTGGGCACCGTATCTTGGAAGCGGTGAAGAGATGGGCTCTGTACCTGCGCCGCTTCTAGAAGAGGACAATGCTTTGCACAGCGACGCCATCTTCACACCACCATCATCCTTCAGCCCCCAGGATCCTACCGACGCTAGCGGAAATTTGATCCCTGATGTTTGGGGTGAATTGGACGCAATAGACAAGCTCATATGTAAGTTTGCCATTATATATTTTAGCACTGTCTACAAGTAACTATACTTTAGCCAATATGTTGGAAATAAACAGATTACTAAGCAAGAGTAATCCACGTATTCTTTTCCCCCAAACCACCATTGTCTCGCCGACATACCAAAATCTTTTGTCAGCTGACCGTCTCGAGAATATTAGCTTTTATATTCATGCTAAAAAAGGTTATTATTACAAACAAACAAGGGAGAGAAAATTATAAATGTCGCTTTAACCTTATTTGAAATGTGCTGGATTAAATTCAAACACCACCTTAGCGCATTCGATAGCAGGTCTGTATACTAAACTATCGGTCCCGGGTTCGATTCCCCACACAGATAAAAAATGTCAGTCTGATAAATTAACATACAGTGTTCCGGATTTGTGAATGTACTAGTCTTTAAATTACTCGCATTTTATGAATAAAAAAGTTACCCGAGCTTTAAGGTGGAAAACAGTAAAGGATTTAAATTAAATTATAATATTTAATGCAAAAAAACTTTATTTAATTCTAAAACAAAATTATTTCTACCAATAGAAAACTTAATTCTGACCAATAAATATTATTTTCTAACATCAATAGATATTTTTACCAATTTGTGTTAATACATGTTTTCCTCCAATACCGTATTTAAAACTAGATTTCTCAATCATTAACATGGTGTAGTAAACTTGGTTACTTATCAAAATAACAGATGGAATTTCAAGTCACTTTAGAGGCAAAATATGTTTACAGGTAAACTTGGTTACTTGTCGTAATAACAGATGGCATTGCAAGTCTTTTCAGAGTAAAAAAATGTTTAGAGGTAAACTTGGTTACTTATTGAAATAACAGAGGGCATTGCATTTCAATTTATAGCCGAAAAAATTTGCGCTTTGCCGTCCAATTATATGGTTTTAAAACGGGGGATAGTTTAGATCTAGTTTTACAAACAGTTTTAGGTATACATTGATATGATAACTAACTGGGGAAATTATATTGTTGCTTTATGCGATTATTAAAGAGATAAAACCCTGAATATTTGTTTAGTTGATCCATAGATCCCGGTTTCGATTCCCCGGCAGGGGTGAAAGTGTAGGTCTAACCATTAATAGTGATAAATTAACTGCCTTGGACTGTATTTTGGATGTATTCTAGGGTTCAAGTGTATTTATTGCACACACTTTGCGAATGTTAGTATCAGTTAATGAAATTATGTTTAGGAAAAATTGTAGCATATTATATTAATACCGCAAGTAGATTGAAATTGAAAAGTATTATATATTTTTGGTATCATTTTAAAGATAAAAAATGTTGTAGCTTGGAGAAAATATGTTTTAAACAATTATATTTAAAGTATTTACTTTGACACGTGCTTATATTTTATAGTTTAAATGGAGGGTGGACTTAACTACCAGCTCTATCCTCCCGCGACCACTAGCTGTGAGACCTCTTCACCACTCTTCAGGAGAAACACAACCAAGACAGGGAGACGGTGTTTGAGCCCAGGCTGAGGCGAGGCAGACGGGGTCCGTGGTCCTCCCGCAACCCGTGGTGTTGGCAACAGTGGGACCATCTTCTGAGCCACATTCAGGAATTAGTGACCCAGTAAACCAGGCTGGTGGAGCTTTGTCCCAAAGCATCACTCTTCGAATCGTCGAGGAGAGAATTAAGCAATTAAAGCGTTTTTTTTATGTCAGGCGTAAATTGATCATACAATTAGGGACACCAGAGAGCGATTGTGACGTTCAAACCTGGCTCGAGGAGCAAATCAATGCTTTGCTAGGACGTCTCCAGGATCATGGAGTTAGCACCGAGGATCACGTAGGTCTACTATTAGTCAACACAAACTCTTAGTCAATACCTGTACTTGTCTCATTAAGTCAGCCATATAAGCTTGACGCGCAGACTTTGCTCTCAAATATAAAACGAGTGTTACAAAGCAATGATTCGTTCATCACTTCGTCCTCCCTGTATATCAAGTTACACCACTCTAAAGAGCCACACAGAAGCAGTAGTGATACATATAATAAACTCTATCTCGCTAGCACATATAGCCGTAAAAACAAAACAATCATTACGATTCACAATGGCGGCGATAAACTTTGTCTTGCCCGTGCATTGGTTGTCGCCAAAGATATATGTGACATTAAAAGAGAGACAGGATGCATGTACGTGAACACCGTTAAATAAATCCGTGTGACTCTTTTGAAAAGTGGTGGGCTCACCAAGCTGAAACAATTTCAAGCATACCTCTCCAAATACAAAATCACAGTGTTCAGGGAGCGTCGGGGGAGACAGGTCCTATATGAGAGGCCTACTCCCCCCAAACATTCCTTTAAGGGCTATATTGATTTGTATTTTCACGACGATAAGACAAACAATTTTGATGTCATAATATCCTTCACAGCCGCATTTTAGTGCAGGTAGTTTTTCTGTAAGTGCCGTGTACAGTTCAACGATTCAACGATAAGACAAGCACATATTTTAATCCGCGTGCAAAAATGATACGCTTAAGTGATTTGCGGTAGAGGTATATATGCGACCTGTTAATATTTGGGCGTTGATTCACAAACCAAACATGTTTGATAACAATGAACAGCCCAGTTTTTGCAAAGGTCACATGTCGGTCTGTGATGTCAAAAGGTTTTGTGAGGTTTGTTGGTAATTTTTTAGTTTGGAAAGATCAAATTATTTACACAGGTGTTACGAGACTTTTTGTAGAATATGCGATACATATCGTCATTTTGGTAATTTCTTCTATATGAAGCAAGCCCCATCCAAGCCGTCAGTGTTAAAGAGCAATTTTATCTTTGTGTTTTATGATTTTGAATGCAGACAAGAAACGCTTCTTCAAGTTGCAGTCAAAACGTACTTGCAAGAGCCTAACCTCTGTGTCATATAGACGTGTTGTAATGCCTGCATTAATATAAATGTAAATGACCATCATTGCACCAAATGCGGGGCCAATAGGACTCACATATTCAAGGATTATAACACAAATGGCCCAATTTTTCGGATTTATAGAGAAAATTAAAGCAACAAAATTTATAGTCATAAACCTTATAGGCCATAATTCGAAGAGCTATAATGGCAGTTTTATTTTAAAATACATTAGGGAGGTTAAAAATGTACTCCAGAGCTCATAATAAACGGTGGGAAAATCATGTCCATACGTTACGGCCCGCTCAACTTTATTGACTCGCTGAACTTTCTCCCGATATCGTTGTTTAATATTCCCAAAACATTAGGCTTGCACGAATCTTTGGCCAAGGGACATTCCCCCCATTTTTTCAATAAAAAGAAAACGCGGGGTATAGAGGTCTCTTGCTGCCAAAGGAGGACTATGGTATCGGTGAGATATTATTTGAGGGAAAGGAGCACTTTAAAAAGTGGTACGACACACTGGTCAAAGAAAATAATGTCTTTGATTTTATCCGCGAGTTGGAACTGTATTTAGTGAAATATGTAGAGATCCTACAGATGGCCTAGCTAAATTTTATAGACATGCTTATGGAAAAAACAAAGATAGATCATTTCAGAGAAGCATGTACGTTACCAAGAGCGCTCATCTTGGTTTACCGGTGAAGTCATCTTAAGAAGAATACTGTCGGTATCATCCCTAACGGTGGTTACCAGTGTGCAGTCCAACAGTCGCACGTCACCAAACAACGGCTCTGCTGGGCATGGCACATAGTTCTGTATGGAATCTCTGTTGGCATCCATCGTTTGGGGACTTCGAGATGGGAGCAATGGAGTTGGACACGCACACCATAAGACTTTCGCTGAACACAAACTCGTGGTTCCGTTCTGTACGGTCGTATGTTTTCCCTGATAATCAACTACCCGCAAGAATAGCTCAACCTGCCACTCTCTTCATCAACACTGATCCACAAATCAATCTCGGGATTCATTGGGACGCCATCTTTATCGAAAATAACGGTGTGGGAGAAAATTTTTACAGTTCTGGTTTTTCACTCCGTATAAAGTCACATCAGGTATTTAAACACAAAAAAACTTCCCGCACGTCTCATAAAACGATACAGCTTCAAAGCATCGCCTCAGAGTATTGTGGCCATTACTGTCTTATGTACCTTCTCTATCGTGCCCAGAAAATTCCGATGAAAATTTCCTATTCCTATTCTTGCCCACCAATCACACAGGTAATGACGCTAAGGTGGTGAATTATTACAACACTTTTTCAACACTGTAGGGTCCTTCCGCTCCTCAAGAGACTGCGTCCAATCAGCGTGCACCTATAAAAGGGGCGTGCCATCCATAACCGTGACAGTCGTCGAAGCGTAGAAACATCATGGAAGGTCAAGACGTTTGCACCCGCAAAGTAAAGCCGGTGAAGCCGCTCGCCATCAGCATTAATTTCAAAAATTTCTTCCCGCTGGGCGTAGTCTACGCCAAATGAGTTATCGTCGGCATGAGCGTCAAGAACAGTTTTACGCCCTATGTCCATCTAGAAAAAGGCGGAGGGAACTATGTAGTGTTTAACCGTACAGAGTGACAAGTATTGGGCAATTACAAGTCGGTTATATCAAAGTTTTTAGCAACACGCAACCTCTTTAGAAGATTAGTTTGACTAATCATGAAATCTCCCTGTGACGCATGTGCAGTGACCATATGGTCGTCATAAGCGAGATATAAGAAGCCGGGCTCAAACGGGTCGTCTATCTAGCACCTAGCTGGGCACAACTTTGTGAGGTGTGGGACCTCTTCAACGCCACTGTCGACCAACGGGATATGTGATCGAAACCCCTCGCACGATATTGCAATGATTTGATCGACACACCCGTCGAGGATGTATTCGACACCCTAACAGAATCAGCGGATATCAACGACCTCGAACAGCCTACGGTAGAAACGCACATCAGAAGCCTGGAGTGCTACCTACTATACACGTGAAATTGTCAGTTTGGACTATTACATACTGGACTGTGTACTAAAAACAATTTTACTAACACATCTAAGATTCACTGTAGAAAAACCTATTAACGAATATATGTGGCATTCCTGTAAAAATGTATAATAAATATTACGTATTATGTCTGTGAAACCTTTAATATATTTATGTAAAACCTTTAATGTTTAATAAATATAAGTTTTGTAATATCGTGTTTTATTTACTCAAAAATTGTCCATCTCTTACACGTAGCTTAACCAGATACGAGTCTTGACTTGTCGAGCCGGCAAACTGGCACTAAACACGAGCATGGTCAATGAATGACCTCACGGTCCCAATATATTCCTGTATCGACTTCTTTTGTCGAGCCGCCAAACTGGTGCAAGTCATCAGGGAAAACCAATTGCCACATAGAAGGGGAGGGTTGCGACATCATTCAAGGTCTTGATCTACTCCTGTCTCTATTTGTCTTTTCAAGCCACCAAATTGGCTCCAAGTATGAGTAATCATGGTTAGATCCGTGCAATGATGTCATCGGGAAAACCTATTACTTGGGGAAGGTTACCAGAGTCAATGACCTCATGTACTAGCTCACGGTTTCAAGGTCACGATCTATTCCTGTCTCGACTTATCATGTCGAGCCGCCAAACTGGCACTAGTCATCAGGGAAAAACATATTGCGATATTTCTTGACTTGTCTTGTCGACCCAACAAACTGGTGCCAGCCATCAAGGAAAAACCCATTGCGACATCAGTTAAGGTCTTGTTCTATTTTTGTCTTGTCGAGCCGCCAAACTGACGCCAGATATGAGTCACCGGGAAAAATTTATTACCACATAAGGGTTTGCGACACTGGGAAAACCCATTAACACATAGGGGGTTGAGGGAGAGGTTGCGACACATACCTTGATGGAGGGGGCAGTGAGGGGAAGTAAAAGTGGTCTTATGGCTGGGAACCATCTCTCACACTCTTCGCTACGCTGCCGTCAGGAGAGCTTCGTTCTCCGTGATGATGCCACGGGAGGAACAACTGACCCCGTGGACTGTACGCCAATAAATAAATAAAAAACTCCAAAGCCTTGTACTAATCCAAACCGGACATAAAAAACCAATGAATAAATAACCAACGAGCAAAAATAAAAAAGCAATGAGCATACATAAATAACCAATGAGCACAATTAAAATAACAAAATATACAAGAATAAACACGTTTGTAACACTGGAGAGGGGTTAGGATGATGGAAGGGGGAAAACCAACCGCCAATCATAGAGCGAGGGGGCGTGGTCACGTGATCAAATTTAACCTATCACAAAGCTAAACTCAAAGGTCCACCTAGTTAGTAACAATGATCGGTGGTCACATGGGCTCAACATAATGCTCATTTGTTTTTTTGAGGTACGCGGAGGTCGGGATTCAAATTTTTGCTGGGTGTACTGTAATTAAATTCTATTAGCCATGGGTGCAGTGAAAAATAATGGAAAATTAAGATTTAAACGCTTGTAGGCGATAAAGATGTCGGGGTGGCACCAGGAAAAAAAATTGGGGTCAAACCATGCAAACGGTTGAAAGCCACTGCTCCTATAGGTTTTATCTATAATACTATTTCCACAGTTTAGATATAATAAAATGTTTATAATTCCCCCAATTGTACTCAGCTAATTAATGTTAATAAAATATATATTTAGCATTACAAAGAGACTTTATATGTTTTTCATTCATTAGCAAACACTAACCTAAACTAACCTAAAAATACTTGTCTATGTAATATAGTTATATTAAGACTAGCGAGGCTGAATTAACGTACGACTGCTAGGACCCTGTGGGCCACCCCTACTATCAAATTAGGAGTGGGATGGCATAGCAAGATAGCGTGTCCGCAATCTGAACTATTAGCAATCAGGGTTGTTTGGAATCAGGAGGCCCCCGTTGAGAATAATCTTAATTCTCAATGTCAACATGAGATCCTGGTGTCGTCTTTACATTTCTCCACCCCACGTTTTTAGCCCAAGTTGAGACATGGCTATGACCATGCGCAAGAATTATATTACGTTATAGGAAAAAATAAATTAAAGTAAATAGTACGAAACTCCGCATGGACTTTCTCACTCTATTGTTTAGAAAATGGAGATATTTAATCAAAATTCGTAATCTAATATATACTAGTAAACCCGAGAAAAAATTGCGCTCTTCATACGAAAAACAGTTTTTGACTCACGGTTTTAAATTTTATTATTTTATTTTTAAAGAATTAACGTCACAATTTTTTATTTTGACCAATAAAAAATGTAAATATTGACTATTGAATCTATATTGATTGAGATAGATCAATGTTGTACAAACATTTCTCCTAAGAGGTTGAAAGAAGAGAACATAGGCCCTACACTTTTTGAAAGACTTACTCATATTTAATTACTCTATGGCATAGGATAATTATTGCGTTAAAACTTAAGTAGTATATCTTTACAACTGAAGCTCACAAAATTGTATTAATATATTTGCCAATATCTCAGAAACTGTTGGTTTTATGAAAATATAATCCAGATAAAATCTTTTTATCTTTAATATTACTACAATTTTGCAATGACAAGTTATTTAGTATCTCAAATAGTTGCGGAGATATGATACAAAGTTAGGGTTAATTTTGATTTTGAAATAATCAATTTTTTTTCATTTTCCGTCTTTTTACTTTCACGCTATCTTTCAGGAATAGAAGGTATTGTGATCGCCAAAAAAATCTAATTCGAGATTTTGATGAATGTTGACGTTTCATGACCCCCCAAATAAAAAAAGTGTTTTTTAAAATTCCGTCTCTCTGTCTGTCTGTCTGTACCTCGTACTAGAGCTTAAGCTATTTTACTGATCAGGCTAAAACTTTGTATCTGGGGTTTTATTAGGGTTACCCTAAGGGATTTTTGAAATTAGATATCCAACCATACAATTAAGGATAGTTGACTAAAGATGAAAAAAGTGTTTTGTTTTTTTTTCAAAATTTGCTCTAACGATTTTTATTAAAATCTAACTTGTAAACCCCTAAAATAATTGATTAAACACACACACACACTCACACCATCACACATATCCATGCACACATCCACGCACACGCACACGCACATACACACTTATATCTTTTCCCTGAGAATAATAGAATATACGGGGTGTTCGGAAACCCATAGCCTAAACTGCACATATAGCTTGTTTGAACCAAAATTAATACAAAATCCCTACACACTTACATCCGGAAACTATGCTAAAACCATTAAATTTTGTTCAAAGTTTCGGTGTACAGCACCGGGAGAGCAAAGCAGTTCAAGCATGCGTGTACAACAGATTATATAGGAGATAGGCGCGCGGCACTGCACATGTATTAATGGCAAGTACTTTCTCTGATGTAGGATCATTAATGATGGCCTTCAGAACGTATTCTCATTTATAAATGGACTGGTGTGTTGTTTACTATTAAATGTGGTGTGTTCCACTTCCCTGCTCCAAGATGTAGAGGTTTGGGGCATTATTATGTTATTAGTACTGTGGGCAGCAGCTATAGTCAATATTAATTTGTGGCACGCTAATAAATGAGCTTGACTTCGTTCATATCATGCTTTTAACATTTTTCTCCTATATACATTTTTAAAAGGGGGCCTAAGGCCCGCAAGCCTTTCCCCCATTTCTATTCCCTTGAGAGTGGGTCAAACGGCCTGGTTGTGGGGCATGCTCTGTTGGGGCAACTAAAACATGTCAGCTAAACCATATTTGGAGTTATATTATTCTGAAGCAGTTATCTTAAAATAGTTAGGCTTTTCTTCCACAGACAAATGGATCATTTAATAAATTTCTATTTTTGAATTTTTGCATATTTATTGCAGTTATAATAGTGATTTTAAAACACTTTAGTGTATTTTTATTTAATTTTTTACAAATTACATTCAAAATATGACTTACATTTTAGGATCATAATTTCATAGTACAATTTTCAAAATGCCCTACTTTCTCTTATTTGTAATATATATAAATTATATGATTCTAAATTTGCTCGTAATATTTTCCTGGTTTCCCCATTTTATCTTAGTTCCTGTTTGGAATATACCAAGCTACCATTAATTTTGTAGGATAAAGACGAAGAAGGTAGAACTTGAGATAAATTATTGTAGCTGAATTTGCAAAGAACCACCTTCAGCGGCTCTGCTCTTTTTACTATAAATAATAATAAAATTTGAAGACAATTTTATTGGATTTTTTTTCAAGTTTTATCTTCATATAATAATTTTCGGCCAATTTATTGTTAATAATCGCTTGAAGCTACTCATTAAATACTAAAACACAAACAAATAATTAACTTTCATAAAATAATAACCCACCACTGTACAAATAATAAATATTGAGACAGCCTTGCCTTTTGACTAATAAAATAAAATAATTACATTATGAATAAGCTATTTTATTAGAGTTACAAACATATCTTTTATAATACACTCAAAAATATGGTTTGTAACATTATATGTCAAATTTAAAATTCAGCTGGTTTGTGGTATGTTAAAATCTAGCTGGTCTGGTTGGCTTTATTTTGGCAATCAGTGTGATTACTATATATTTCATTTAGACAGAAATAGGGTTTAGTTGTATTTTCTTCATCTGCCACTACCATTACCACGAACACCAGCGATCCAAAGTACACCAACATCTGCAACAGCGTTATTTAGTCATATTTACTGTACTCTTCCTATATCCTATACCTTAAGAAATCAAACAGGTTGTACTTTTTATTGTACAGAGTTTTACTACCCATTTGGGTTACACGATTATGTGATAACTAAGCTAGAGAGATGGGCATGAGGAGGGATACATTTACATTTGCATCTGCGTTGAGGGAGAGTGGGAAATTATATAGAAAAATCACCCTTATTACATCTGACCGGGATCAAACCATGAGCTCCCCGTTATCAGCAGTATACTATACTGTGAGAGTAGCACCATAGACCATGCACCCACCCAAGTGGGTATAAGTTTTGTTAAAAACATTTTTCTTATTACATACTATTTTGAAGAAAAACGCAGGCTGGTTAAAATCTACAGCAAAGTTTTGGTGAAAACAATAAATATTATATAGAATAGGTAAATTACGATTTAAATTAAATTGCAGTATTACCATCTAAAACGTGTGCTATTGCGAGTGCCATTTCACTATAATATGATAACCGAGAAATGTTTAGATAATGTACACATATGTAAAAATGATCATTACTTAGCTTACTATATGACCTTATTATCTGTAAAGTTCATTGCCGCATTTGCAATAGTGTGCCACCTACCCCTACCTTGAGCTTGCTCTATCCAGTCCACCTCATCACACCCCATCTCTTTCAGGTCCAATCTAATGTTATCCTTTAATATACATCTTGATCTTCCTCATTGGTTTTACCAATCAATACTCCGAACAATCTTCAAGAATTTTCCATTCGTGCTACATGTCCTGGCCACTGTAATCTACGAGACTTGATTATCCTAACAATGTATTCTGATGAGTACAGTGTA
Source organism: Timema poppense (assembly GCA_902141375.1). Classification (NCBI taxonomy): domain Eukaryota; kingdom Metazoa; phylum Arthropoda; class Insecta; order Phasmatodea; family Timematidae; genus Timema; species Timema poppense. The sequence continues at coordinate 17,007 of CABFOV010001777.1, read as the reverse complement.
TGTAACTCATCATTAGGTAACTTCATCCATTCCCCAGTAGCCTCAACCCTTTTTGGACCAAATATCTTCCTAAGCAAATTGTTTTCGAACACCCTTAATTTGTTTTCAAAATGTAAGTTAAGAGACCACGTTTCACACCCACACTGGTAAGATTATTCTTTAGTATATTCTTAGTTTTACATTCTTTGAAAGAAGGCGAGATGACAACAACATTTATTGCAACGAAGCCCAACAAAGCCAAATTATCCACGTCACCTAGTAACTACATTGTAAGGTGACCTGGCGGTCTAGGGGTAAGGTGTCGGACTTCTGTGCTGGCGGCCGGGGTTCAATCCTCGGTCCCGACACAGATTTATCTGATCGCCAAACCCTTCCTTCACCTCTGACAAGACATCTTGTGAATGTGAGGAATGCCAGGCCTCCACCATGGTTCGGATTCTACGTTAAACTGTAGGTCCTCCATTTCATCTCACAATCACCCTACCATTACACATTAGCGTAAGTGCGTATAACCCGAACGGGTAGTAAGACGCGGTGCTAATAATAATAATAATAATAATAATAATAATAATAATAACTACATTGTACCATTTAATGTCAAACGCTCCCTACTCTCTTGCATTACCCTATAACATACTCCAAGTCTAGATTAAAGAGTAATGGAGAAAGTATATCTGCTAATTTTAACCCATTATCTAGTTTGAAAGTATCTGATAAGCGACATCCAACTCGTACCCTGCTACGCATATTAATCATACACACTTTAGCTAGACATTTCGCACACAGAGATACTCAAATACGACTCAAAAGTACGCGAGTAAAACATAAATTACCAAGAGTAACAAGACATAACCAGTTACTGATTAGTTCGTGACTTCAATCACTAACAAGTCTTGTCACAGTTGAGTAGCCCTGAGGGGTGAAAGGCTATACTTAGCTTGACAAGATTTTTAGGTACCACAAATTTAACTAAAATTTAACATAATTTAATTATTTTCTCTGAATTGTAGGCATTTATAAAATCTATGTTTGATGAACCATCATGTTGTATTCCCACTATTTTTCTAATATTTGGCAAATAGTAATAATATTATTAATAATAATATTTAGCACCGCGTCTTACTACCCGTTCGGGTTATACGCTTCAAGTACTAATTACTCTAATTGATTAGGAATTGGGAAGGTTTAATTAGAGGAAGTGAACCCGTATTTGCGGGGAGGGAGAGTGGAAAACCACTAAGGAAAACCCACCCCCAGTTCACCCGACCGAGATTCGAACCTCGATCTCCCCGTCCTCAGCGACAAGCGCGTTAGCCAACTACGCCACCGAGGCGGGTGGCAAATAGTAAAAAATAGAAATAAACATTCCGTTGTATTGTCTTATAAAATCTAGATGCCATATTTAAAAACAAGGCTACTAAACCGTTCCATAAACGGGGATAAGGACAGACAGACAGACAGACGGGGAGACAGATTCGCATAATCCACCTTTTTTGTTTGGACACACACAATGTTGAGATTCATCATAATCTCGATGTCAAACATTTTCATGATTACAATACATTCTCTTGATATGAGAAAGTATTTTTTTTAAAATTATTAAGAACTAATTTTAATTCAAATATTCATCCCTTAAAAGTAATGTTTGGATACACATTTAGTTTCTGCGACTAAGCTTAAATTTAGCAAACAATATTATGTATGTAAGGGTTGGTGAACACAAAGTTAAATACAGTTTCAAAATATACGAACCCACTTCAGTGGCCGCATGGTCTAAGTCGCCACTCTTGCATAATACTATATTGCCGTGACGGGGATATCGTGGTTCGATACAGGTCGGTTGCACTAAGGGTAGATGTCCTAGATGGACTACCCCTCTATCTCTCCATACAGATGCGGGTACCCTTCTTTTAAACCAAACTTTGCATCCTTAACCCATAACGTAATTAGTACATAAACGTATATCCCGTGTGGGTTGTAAGACTCAGTACAAAAACAAATGTAATTAAATTTATGAACCAGTCGATATGATAACGAGTACAGAATTGTTTTAGTTAATGAATAAACACAACTAATTACATTTAATTGATGAGTTTTTTCATTCAGCCCTATCTCTTTATTTGGTTTTCCTGTGATCTTTTTTTTTTTTTTAAATAAACGAATGTTCATGTCTATGATTCCTTTTTAAAACATGTAAACCAAAGCTTTTAGTTTTATTTGGAAAAGTTGTCATAAACGTTTATAGATATAATAAAGGCATGTTAAACTTTTTTTTTAAATTCAAGTAAAAAATCAAATAATTAGAGAAAATTACATTTTCTTTTTTGAAATTTCTATATGAAACAATTTTTAATCAAAAATAAATAAAATATTGCTCCAGTATGAACATACCGTTTAATTTCTTCTATATATCCCTAGTCACTTAAGCCATTCTTAAATATCTTTTATGAGCATAGCAGCATTAAATGAGAATAACTTTAAAAATATAAATAAATGTATTTAATTTAAATCTAAGGCACCCAAAAGATATTATAGAAATGTTAAGGTCACTATTTGAAAAAAAAATTATATTTTTAGTTTCTACTAGAGAAATGTTTGATTTATTTTGATTGAAAATGTTTTATCTTAAAAATCTTAAATCTTGTTTCCTACACTCCCATCTTAAATACAGCTTTCAGACAAATAAAAATCATGTGTAAAAGAATATTTGTTTTCTAGAGCTTTATAATACCCACTATACTGCACATCTACAGTTTGAACAATATTTGAATGATAACATTTAGTACCATAAAAGGTTACACGAAATACAAAGTACAAAATTTACTAAAAACAAAATTTAATTTATAGTCAATACCGTACAAGATTTTATCATAAAAAAATGATTCTAATTATAATTTTAAAATTGACTTAAACTTTGAAAATATATTTTAGCATTTTCAAACTTATATTTTCAATGAATACAAGTCATAACGTCATATATAAACGTATACAGTTTAAAACATAGCTATACAAATATTTTAATTATCTAGGATTTATTTAGAGCATTAAATTAGTGAAAACACACGTTTAAAATACTAATACATACAGTAACAATGATCCTAAAAGTAGACATAGCTGTTTATAAAACTTAGTTGAAATAAGTTAGGACTATAGACATTACATTTTATTCTATTACTTTGGATTGTCTTTGCAAAAATTGTACTCTTATTCGATTTCAGACATTAACGTTTTGGTTAGATAACTAAGACGCTTTTTATATTTTTGTTTGTATGTTATTAGTTTATATTGATCACTGGTACTTATATTATATTTTGTGTTCATTTAAAATAGTTGCAAATGACACTTGGATCCAAACATCGTAACATATTTCAACAATTTGGAAACTAAAATAAAGTTAACGGCTTTACTTCCAAATAAATGATATCAACGTATTGTGCAGTTACAATATTACTCCTTGAACTACAATTATATTATTTGAAAATATGTAAACTTCCTTACAGAACAATACTCTGACGCGGGAAGTTAGAATTCGATACTCACCAAGTTCACTAGAAAGGAACATTGGAAAAGGGGGCAGGGAAAATAGAGTTTTCTAGTCCAGCTATCTCTCCTTTCTCTGAAAAAATTCTGTAGCACTTCCTGGGAGCTTATCTTGTTCACTTATTTACAATACATTAGTTCAAATCCCAGAAATTTACTACTGTCTCAAAAAAATGTAGTATTAAAACAACAATTTACCATGATGAGGGTAAATATCCATGTGAAACTGCGCACCATTTTCTGTGAAATCTGTCTGTCTAGCTGTGTCCTGGAAATAAACTGAAACTAGTTTTCCTGTTGTGTGTTTTCCTGTTTCGTTGTATACATCTGTTTCCGCCATGTTGGATGATTTAGATCTCATCTTTCTAAGGAACACAATTAAACCTGTTTGTTATAATCAAGGTTAATAAAGTTATTGTTCACATTATAATTATATTGTACTGACCATATTAACATTTCACTACTGAATTCTCTTCGACCAGTACAAATGTACTTTATAATAATAATAATATTTAGCACCGCGTCTTAATACCCGTTCGGGTTATACGCTTTAAGTACTAATTACTCTAATGGATTAGGAATTAGGAAGGTTGAATTAGAGGAAGTGAACCCGCATTTGCGTGGAGGGAGAGTGGAAAACCATTTAGGAAAAACCACTCTCAGTTCACCCGACCGAGATTCGAACCTCGATCTCCCCGTCCTCAGCAGTCGAGCTCAACACGACAAGTGCGTTAGCCAACTACGCCACCGAGGCGGGTTACTTTATAGAAACTTAATCGTGTAATATCAACAATTACTTTAAAATTGTACTAATTATTTGGTTCAATTTCTGTACAATAGTATCAACAACCATTATAATTAATTTTTCCTCATAACCTTATGAGCATTTATACTAAGAAATATTAAAAAATACTATCTATTAATAACGACGTGACAGTTTTGGTAAATATATAGCTATAGAAACGAAATAAAACTCACTATCATAATAAACAATAGGCCTATAACTTTTATAGCACCTACGTCTTACTGCCCATTCGGGCTATACATTTATGTACTAATTACGCTACTTGGTTAGTGATGAGTTATGTTGAATTTAAAGGAACTGTAGATTCATTTGCGTGTAGAGAGAGTGTGAAACCATTTAGTAAAAACAATCTCAGTACACACAACATAGTACGCTTATGTACTAATTACGCTACTTGGTTAGTGATGAGTTATGTTGAATTTAAAGGAACTGTAGCTTCATTTGCGTGTAGAGAGAGTGTGAAACCATTTACTAAAAACAATCTCAGTACACACAACAGAGTGCAACCTTAGGAAATAGCTATTGAAAGAAACTATTCAAACGAACTCTTTGAAACTTTCTTTAAGAACTGTAGGCCAACACATTGATAAAAAAAAATACACTCAAACAAAAATGTGCGAAAAATAGTAAGCCTTACTTAGAATGAATTTAAATAATTATGTGATTACTATACATGCAAAAAATAAGGTATGAATTATAAATATAGTAATTTATTATAGACTAATGTTTTTTACACTATACTCGTATAGCCTTACAATAATAATCATACAGTCATACACTTGTCCATATACATAAGAAAGTTGAAAGTATATATTTTATTAAATAATACCAATACTTAAATATTTATTAATTTGTGATCTTATTATGTAATAAAAATTTATAGATATTTGTTAATGTGCAATTTTATTAACACAATATACAATTAGTGTATTGTAAGTGATATTACTATGTTATAAATAAATGTTATAAAATTATTCTGTTGAGAATCCATCCTTTCAAAGCTGTCTAAGTTGTCCATGAATAAATGTATTCACTAAGATGGTGTAGGAATGTGTATGTTATTAATATTATTATTATTATTATTTGAGTGATTATAAGAAATAGCTTCTAACACTCATGATTACTACTTAATAATCAACAGAAATATTCAGACCAAACTATACTAATGGTCCCAGAAGAACGTTTCAGTGACTCAATAATCACTCAGAAATAATAACACCAAACTAACTAGTGGTCCAAGAAGAAAGTTTCAGTGACTCAATAATCACTCAGAAATAATAACTCCAAACTAACTAGTGGTCCCAGAAGAAAGATTCAGTGACTCAATAATCACTCAGAAATAATAACACCAAACTAAGTAGTGGTCCAAGAAGAAAGTGCCAGTGACTTAATAATCCCCAGAAATATCAACACCAAACTAACTAGTGGTCCAAGAAGAAAGTGTCTGTGACTCAATAATCCCCCGAAATATCTAACACCAAACTAACTAGTGGTCCAAGAAGTAAGTGTCAGTGACTCAATAATCCCCAGAAATATCAACACCAAACTAACTAGTGGTCCAAGAAGAAAGTGCCAGTGACTCAATAATCCCAAGAAATATTCAGACCAAACTAACTAGTGGTCCCAGAAGAAAGTTTCAGTGACTCAATAATCCCCAAAAATATTCAGACCAAACTAACTAGTGGTCCAAGAATAAAGTGTCAGTGACTCAATAATCCCCAGATATATAAGACCAAATTATATAGTGGTCCAAGAAGAAAGTGTCAGTGACTCAATAATTCCCAGAAATATTAACACCAAACTAACTAGTGGTCCAAGAAGAAAGTGCCAGTGACTCAATAATCCCCAAAAATATTCAGACCAAACTAACTAGTGGTCCCAGAAGAAAGTTTCAGTGACTCAATAATCCCCAGAAATATTCAGACCAAACTTTAGTGGTCCAAGAAGAAAGTGTCAGTGACTCAATAATCCCCAGAAATATTCAGACCAAACTAACTAGTGGTCCAAGAAGAAAGTTTCAGTGACTCAATAATCCCCAGATATATAAGACCAAACTAACTAGTGGTCCAAGAAGAAAGTGTCAGTGACTCAATAATCCACAGAAATATTCAGACCAAACTAACTAGTGGTCCCAGAATAAAGTGCCAGTGACTCAATAATCCACAGAAATATTCAGACCAAACTAAATTGTGGTCCAAGAAGAAAGTGTCAGTGACTCAATAATCCACAGAAATAATAACACCAAACTAACTAGTGGTCCAAGAAGAAAGTTTCAGTGACTCAATAATCCACAGAAATATTCAGACCAAACTAACTTGTGGTCAAAGAAGAAAGTGTCAGTGACTCAATAATCCCCAGAAATATTAACACCAAACTAACTAGTGGTCCAAGAAGAAAGTGTCAGTGACTCAATAATCCCCAGAAATATTCTGACCAAACTAACTAGTGGCCCAAGAAGAAAGTGTCAGTGTACTTTTTCCTTTAACCTCTTAGGATACATTTTTGTACACTCAATAGTCAATATTTACATTTTTTTTCTGGAAAAAATTTATAAATGAGTAATTCAATAAAAATAAGATGACCTGAAGATGTGCAACACCTAATAAAATGTAAAAATTTTAATCGGAAGTCGAAATTTTAATACCAAATGTTGACCCTTGTGGAGCCAATATTGATCTTTTTTTATTGGTCCAAATATACAAATGAGGACATTAGTAAAATTCTTTAAAAATAAAATTATGAATGTTAAAATGTTTGTCAAAATGTCTTACGTAAGTATACCGCAATTTATGCTTGGGTTTACTAGTGTATATGATTTCGTTTAACATATATTAATATTCGGAACGATAAAGTTGTATAGCCGTTTTCTGAAAAATTATACATAATAACAACATGATATTTTTGCATTCTATTTAACTCGTAAATTTAAAATGAACTATATTTATAAAAAAGACTACAATTTAATAATTACTTAGTTACAACAAGACATAATTTTGAATAAATTTAAATTAAATCAAACATTAAATACAAGAATATAGGCTTTAAGTTATCATATTGTTATATAGAATGATATACTGTTCTATCATACGCGATGAATATTTATAATACAATTATTTAAATAAAATTTGGTATTTTTTAATTAAATCATGCCTAAGCTGTTGAAAAAGTTCAGTTGTTTCCCGCTAGATGGGTCTGTTATCTGAACCACCTCTCCCTCCATTTATATCGTGTTCAGGTAGAGTCCTTGACTTGACACTAATTGTCCGTCACTTTATTACTACTATTACCTCCAAACCTGAGCTATTAATTATGTTCCCTGTGATATATGTGCATGATCTATGTCAAAAGTTTTGGTTACAGAGAAGGCTTGATTCTGTTTAGCTTATAAATAATTGGTATGAACAGTGTTTACTTGATTAGATAAAACCAATTTGTATAACAATGGTTTTGTAAGAAGAGGTAAAATAAATTTCTAACACTTGCCTTTGTGGAGTAGTTAGCTAACGCAATATTTAGTGCAGAGCTAGACTTCCAGGGACGAGGAGATCTAAGTTCAAATCTCTGTTGGGTGAACTGGGTATGGCTTTTCAAAATTAGTTTTCTTATCTCCCTCCACGCAAATGTGAATACACTTCCTATAAATTCAACCTTCCCAATCATTAACCTATTAATGTAATTAGTACTTAAGCGTATAACCCAAACGAGTAATAAGACGTTCTGAAAAAATAAAGGATTTCTCTAATTATCTTTATTCATGTTTTATTGGCAAACAAGACCTTTTCGCACTTACAGCAGAATTAATTTTGAAGATATTAAAATCCAGGAGCGCATCCAGGAATTTAATTTAGGGGAGCGGGCCATGTATGTCAAAGCTATTATTTCTGCCCCTGAAAATTTTCATAAAATCATTTTAGTTTAAAACTTTTTTATTTTAAAAGAAATTACACTCCCATACACGCACGTATACAGGTTGTTAAAAAAAAGGGTTAAGATATTATGGATATTGTTGTGTATATTAAAATGAGTAAAGGAATCTTATTGATGTTACTTGTGTCGATACGTCAGTAAACTCCAATAATAACAATAATAATAATAGTAATAAAGAGGGCTATAAAAATATGTCCACAAACCAACTCTGATAAAGGTAAAGGTAATTAAGTATTTTTATAATAAAAAATGTCACGATGCACCGCATAGACTTTCTTTCGCTTTTATCTTAAAAATATCCATTTCCTAAAAACTCGTAAGATTTGTGAAACGAAATAATATGTCTATAGAATGTTGTAGAAACATTACACCAAAGATCATAAATTAAATAATACTCGCCGCTACTCACACTATGGCGTTAGGAACTAGGAACACTGTTACGGAAAAATTGGGAAAAGAGAAACATCTTTGTCAACCAGTGAGCGTAAGAATCAAATTCATTTTCAAAGAACTGGATTAACATGTATATAGTTTATATTTTATTATAGCTCAGAACCTTTAGTTTTATAAAAATACATTAAAAATAATAATTTTACCTTTAATAGTACCTTAACATTACAACGATAATTTATTATTTCAAATAGTTGTGGGGAATTATAAAATTTGGAAAGCTTCCCTCGTTTAAGGTACTCTCAAAGTTATGTTCATGAAGAAATGAGAATTTACATCTTGTTTATAATGATAAACAGTGTTCAGATATAAAATTTACTCAAACTCGTTAGAGTGTATATTAATACAATCGATTCATTCTCTTTTTGCCCTTCAATAAAATACCCTTAAATTTAGGCTTAGGCATCTAATTCCAAAAACTTCTCGGGAGGACCTTGAGTAAACCCCAGATACCAATATGTAGCCCAAGCTGATAAACAGTTTCGACTCCAGCTCGAGATTCAGACAGACGGACAGACAGACATATGACATCGCGAAAACAACTTTGTTGGTTTAAGGAGGTCATGGAACGTCGAAATTTATCAAAATCTTGAGTTAGAATTTTTTGAAGATCACGGTACTTTTTTTTCGAGGTGTTGCGATAAAGTAAATATTTGTTTACAAAGCTTAGTTAACCGCAGCAGGGTTCTAGCCATTCTTTACTGTTGGTTTGATCGCCATTGATGGGGAGGTCAAGGTTCGAATCTCGCTTTCGTGATCTGAAGGTGGTTTTCCCGTTAGGTATATATATCTATATATACCTTTAACGATTTTCCACAAGTGATTTATCCCTCTGGTTTTCCCATCTTAGGCACCTCCCTTGTTAGCCTGTCTACCAGCTCTGAGTGTCAGAAGCGACCCTCAGAGAAGGTAGTTGGCTTGTTAATACCTAAGAGTACCGATCTGTTGTCACAGACCATAACCTCTTTCTGTGAACGTGTTTATTGGTTGTGGAAGGCAATTGGAGTTTGGGAAGGCAGGTGTGAGTTAGCGGACGTGTTCTGTTGTGAAGTAACTATATAGTGCCCTAGTACACTGTGATGGTAAACACAAGTGTATTCAGGCCCTATGTGTAGGATGGTGGTTTTCCCATCTTAAATTAACGCAAATGGGGGTTCACCTCCTCTTAACTACCTTCCTCATCTCTACCCAATCAGATTAATCCGTTAATAACCTGTGTCCTGATCGTAGCAACAAAAATGAAAAAACTTAGTTCTAGATGGCTTATAATCATATAATAATAAATCTATGGTTTTTAATGGAAACATGGCTTACAAAGTTTTTTTAATCCAGATTTTTTTTTTAGATTTTGGAATGTAATGTTCTTCATAGTATGGTGTTCAAAAAAGTTAACAGTAGGGATTATTTGTGAGATAGGAGTGCAGTATGTAGATTCTATTTAATAGAAATAAAATTTAACAAATTGTAATTTTTCTCATAGCTTTTACTACCTTTTTTTACAAATATATTTCCAATTTTTTTTAACAGCCAACCTGGAACAAAGTGTTTTCACTTCGGTTTATTTATCTTCTGTACAAACAAATTGTAGTGCGTTTTTTTTTAATTATAGCTTCCTTATACAATATTATATTTAAACAATTAGCGTAAGTAGTGACCTTAAAAATTATGTAACTGAAAAAAACTAAAAGAAATGGCTATATATATTTTTAATATCGGGAAGAAAATATGTTTATAAATATCTCTACAGAAATAGATATACTAAATAAATATGTCACAATATACTGTAATTAATGATTTCCTACTGTAGATCAGAAAACATATACTTTGAAAGGGATTCAAGCCCTTGCCCTTTTACTTTGGATGTCATTATATAAAATCCCGAGAGTGTGGTTCAAAACATGGCATCACTCCTTGGAGAGTAGGTGATAGCTTGTCTTTTGTTGAGTAGCAAGCAACAAAGTTGAAAAGATTAGAGGTAGGGGTGGCTGTCTGGATTAACTGTGGACTGTAAGGACACTCTGAAAGTGTGTAGTATAGGAGGGTAGAGGGGTTGGTGCGGTGACTGTCATAGCTACAGTAGCGCACCTATAGTGAGGTGATAATTCATGAAACTACTTGGTAGAGAGATTTGCAAAACCTCGCGATGTCCATCCCAATCGTAAGAGTTTTGAATAAATATATAAATTTTTAAACAATTAAGCGTAAAAGTCCGTGGGAGCTCCGTACCATTTATTTCCCTAAATATGTCATTTATTTGAATTCCGAGTTTTGTCATGTGAGAAATGAATGTTTTAACATTATTAATCATTTTCCATGATTATTGACACCAGATTGTAAACAACCTGGGCTAACCCTTCAGAGCTAAATATTCAGATATTAGAATAGTTCTCAAGGATTAGTGTTAAAAATGGTTTAAATCATAATTTAAAAAAATATAATAATTTAATTTTATTTACATTTCTTTGTATTTAATATATTTTTTTGATGGTAACCCTAGAGATTAACTAATTTTATAGCAATATTAATATCATGCTAGTTTTAGTGGATTTAATTAAAGGTATCTATCCAATTTTAAAGGACCAAACCTGTGTTAAATTGCTTATTTTAAATACTTAACACCCCTAAAATTGAAAAGGCGTGCGATATAGATAGAATGGAAAGGAAAGGGATGCGAATCAAATGGCCAAATGTTAATTTTTCAACCCTTTCGAGAATATAACCCACGAACCTAGGTAATGTAATCAATATGATGTTTATTTGAACTAAAGATTTACTGTTTTTAACAATATCCAAATAATACACCCTCGTTAAAATATATGATTAATTTTATAAGGAACTAAGATAAATGCATCGGTCTATACAAGGGTTATAAAAGTAATATATATTCGTCCTTAATATTTATTTTAAGCATTATCCAAGGACGAGGTATTCCTGAGATTCTCCATTCTACTTACACTGACGTATGAATAGAACAATATAGGTCTTGAATTAGCAATATTAACAAGCTCAATAGTATTTATTGTGACCAATAATAATTTGTAGATCTGAAACATTATTTTGTACAAACCCTATCATCTATACTATAAAGCGCTACCCAACAAACTCTCTGTAATATTGTGCTTCACCCAACACACAATCACTAGTGTTTCACCCAAAAAACTCTATGAGAAAATAAAACAAACTATCAATATATATCATATTCTGAAAATTGAAAAATGACATCTGGACACGGAAATCGAACCCGGGACCTTCGGCTTAGTACGCCAATGCTCTTACCACTGAGCTATCCAGGATTCGTCTCATGCCCATGGTCATTCTTCACTCATAGTTTAAGGCAGAGTCTGAGATAGACGTGGAAGTCGTCAGCTTATAAACATGTGATTATCTAAGATCACAGCCATCAGACAACGCAGCCATCAGCGACTCGGTAGTTGGCAATTTTGCGGCCAATTGACAATTATATATATAATTGTACAGGATTGCATATATTAATGAAACAAATAGCCGAAACTATTGTTAATGCATTTTAGTGAGGATTACACCTTTTAGATATCATATTCTGAAAATTGAAAAATGACACCTGGACACGGGAATCGAACCCGGGACCTTCGGCTTAGTACGCCAATGCTCTTACCACTGAGCTATCCAGGATTCGTCCCGTGCCCATGGTCATTCTTCACTCATAGTTTAAGGCAGAGTCTAAGATGGACGTGCGGAAGTCGTCAGCTTATAAACATGTGATTATCAAAGATCACAGCCATCAGACAACGCAGCCATTAGCGACTCGGTAGTTGGCCTATTTCCAGCCATTCGACAATTTTATATATATATATTTATATAATTGTGCAGGATTGCATATATTAATTAAACAAAGAGCATTGGAGTACTAAGCCGAAGGTCCCGGGTTCGATTCCCGTGTCCAGGTGTCATTTTTCAATTTTCAGAATATGATATCTATGAAGGACTATCCACACTAAAATGCATTAACAATAGTTTCGGCTATTTGTTTAATTAAACTATCAATAGTCGAGTGCTACACCCAACAATCACTACCAACAAATTATCAACAACAACAAGCTCCGTCAATAATAGAGTTCTAACAATTTTAATGTTTCCATAGCTCGTGTATTATGTGAATGGATTATGCAAGAGTCTGTTGTGATCCGTTCTTTGAACTTTCTCTGAGATCCTGAATACCTGGCCAGTGTCAGAGAAAAACAAACAGACTTGAAATGTTGAAGATTCTTAGAAGGAGCATAGTGATTTGTGTTAACTCTTACCGCGAAGCATGATCCCCATACACTATCACTACTTCAACTCACACTGCACTGCTTTATGTTCAGTATAAGACTGCTTATTTACCTCACAGCGTGATTTATGATCACAGTCGAGGATTAAATACTTCACCCAGTTTCATACAAACCATTCATATTATACTTTCATTTGGATAACCTTACTATGACCGATTGATAGTCGAAAAATTATTACCAGATGGAAAATAACTATTTTAGCTTGATCTTAAGAATTACAATCAAAACTAACTTTAGTGATATCATTGGTTCAAATTGGAGCTTCCAAATTTGAAAAAGATTCGTTCTGACTGAACCAGGTATTTAACGTGTGGAATTAATTTTGAATCAACGGTATATGAGCCTATTACTCTGGTTGGTATAAGATCATGATTTCGGGTACTGTATGTTTAGAACAGTTGATTAAAGTTAATGTAATACTGGAAGTTAAATTTATTATTATTATTATTATTATTATTATCACAGAGTCTTACTATCCGTTCGGGTTATACGTTCTTACGCTAATGTGTTAATGGTAGGGTGATTGTGAGATGAATTGGAGGACCTACAGTTTAACGTGGAATCCGAACCACGGTGGAGGTCTGGCATTCCCTACATTCACAAGATTTCTTGTCAGAGGTGAAGGAAGAGTTTGGTAATCAGATAAATCTGTGCCGGGTTCGAGGATTGAACCCCACACACCCAGCACAGAAGTCTGACACCTTAACCCTAGACCGCCAGGTCACCTAGTTAAACTTATTAATTCAAGTGATAGTTGTTATATTAATTTGCACATGTTCTCTAGATACAGTGGCCCCATGGCTTCTTTGGTGCTGACTGAAAGCTTTGAAAAATTACCAGACCAAATTATTGTATCCCTACGCCGAACCATATGATCTGCAAAAACATGTGTTTATCAGCTGTCACTTCTGACAGTCAAAATTTAGTTATATAACTGAATGTTGACTGTCAGCTGTCAGTCAGCACCAAAGAAGCCATGGGGCTATTTTAGTTTCATTATACAACGAAATATAGATTTTTTTAACAGAACTATTAGTGTGCTCCATCCATTATGCAAGTCAAGAACCGTGTTAGTTGTCAAACCAGGAGATGGGGGTCCCCGTGAGGTTTATGAAATGAAATACCATTTAAACGGAAGTTCAAAAGACTCTACTGTTCAACCGGGAAGAACAAAAAATAAGGATCTTTCTTTTGCACCGCGTCCCACTATCCGTTTTAATTACACTAATTTAACTACGCCATTGTTCTAGGGAGGAGGAAGGTTGAAATAAGATGAATTGTACCAACATAGAACTAGAGGGAGAAATTATTTAGGAATATTATTTCTCAGTACACTGGACCGGGATTCGAACCTCCTTTATTCCTTCATAGCCAATCCAATCGTTTGCTAGAGTGAAGCCTTATATCTGTAGCATCATGATTAGCTACAAGAAAGTATTACTAGAAGATATCGACTAAATAACTGGGTATAAGACTCAACTCACCTAATTTGTTCAATCTTAGCCAATTGGCTACTATGATACTCAATTTACAGTGCCAGACATGCTCAGTGGATTGAGCCACACAGCTACGGTTTGGACAACTGCCGCTAGGGGCATGCCTGCTAATCAAACCAGTGGCCAGCTTCGTTGACTTTCTATCACGGGCCAAAACGGACAAGCGTCAGTGGACCTAAAACTATAAGACCAAAAGTCACAACACCTAAACTAAATTTCATATTTTTATAACACCTAATTTTATAGCTCCTAACTTCAATAGACCTAAAAGCACTGAACCTAAAAATCATTTTCCGTAGATTACTTAAAATATCCTTAACTGTTCAAACAAGCAGTGGACCTAAAGGCATTAAACCTAAACTTCACAAGACCTAACTTCATTGGACTTAATTTTATAAGACATAAAGTCGTAGCTACTAAACTTTAGGCCTTGTGAGATTAGGTCCACTGCAAATAATCCGCCAAAATGTCGTGGAATGCTCCCCTTACTAAGAGAGGCTTGTAGTTCCAAGATGTTTCACGCTGGCTGGTTGTACGCAGCGCGGATCGTTTGTCAGGTGTTTCCCCTCCCACATCATTGTTCCTGACGCCCTTTTCCTATTTCCCCACCCCCTCTCGCCGAGGAGAGCCGTATAGAACGATACGAGAGTGGCCCTGAGCGACACTCTTGGGAATTTTTTTATACTAGTAGAGCTGAACTACCTTTAGTTAAAAATTTGAAATTGCACCAAATGGTGCCAGCGAAATTTCGTACCACGCTACATTTTGTACCACTCAGGGGGATGCCTACCTGAGAAGGTTCTACTAATGACTTTAAAATATTGACGATGCGACAAATGGTACCACTCGGCGGGAAGATGTACCAGGCTCCAGTTTTAAATTCATTCAGGCGAATTACTTTAATAAGTGTGTAAGATGCTTCTGATATGCAAGGTCACATCACAAAGGAGAATGGCAATGATAATGGGGTGTTTAAAGTAGTTGAAATCTAACTTAACCTAACCTAACATGGCCTAACCCACCATTATATAACCTAAGTTTATCCAACCAATATCACTATTTAACCTACACTAACTGAAATTTTGACGTTCTCAAAGCTATTGCATACACATATTAACTCCTTTAAAAAAAATCTAAATGGATATAAGTGGTACAATTTACTGCGTCATAAATATTTTGAAGTCATTAAAAGGCCCTTTTCAGGTAGGCTGGTACGATATGTTGCGAAAAATCGAGTTGCATGAAATGTCACTGGTACCATTTGTTAGGACACCAACAATTTAAGCACCAGATTTATTTTCGACAAAAATAAATTTTAAAAATTTCAGGCCTAAAATTTTAATTTTTGTAATATGAAACATTAGTAATTCTTTTCCGGTAATTTTCTAAGATTCTCGTAACATGAAAAATAAGTAATTTTTTAAAATATAATATTGTCAGAGATTGCAAACATTTAAATAACTTAAATAACTTGCCATAGCAAGATATGATTCCCAAGGTTCATCTATTTAGTTTTTTAACGGACAAGTTTTTAAGACCATAATTGAACCTATTTTGAATTTAATACTTTATTGTACTGGAAGATATATAAATGTAACGTAACGACAATTATCCTTTTTCTTAGTTACATGTCTCT
The DNA here is from genome assembly GCA_902141375.1 of Timema poppense. NCBI lineage: Eukaryota > Metazoa > Arthropoda > Insecta > Phasmatodea > Timematidae > Timema > Timema poppense. Next base: position 843 of record CABFOV010001777.1, on the reverse strand, counting down.
CTTCATTGGGAAGCTTAGTATTGAATTTATTATTAAGTATGTCACTTGTGTTAATTCATACAATTTGGTGTTATTTTATGGTAAGGGATACATTTATGTACGAGTTTAATCTTGATGTTTAAATATTAGGTTATTACATACAACATTTGCAAGATAGGATGTCACATCTATACTAATATCTCTCTCTCTCTCTCTCTCTCTCTCTCTATTTAGTATTGTCTTTTGCTCTCGAATATTACTATCAACTATTTCAAAGATATACACTAACCTATTTACTTTTATATTACTTTTGTCCATTTTCTTGATTTGTGATGCATTCTCCCTTATATTTATGTTGAATAATAAACAGACTCCACGAGGCAATTATGTGGTAGAAAAATGAGGGATATCCTTAACTAATATTTTATAATTGTAATTTTTGCGGAGGACTAAAATTGACTTCGGTTGCTTCTTTTTCCGTAACTGTGTGTGCTGCATGCCTGTGAGAGAAATAGTTTGCTCTCAGACTTGTCCTTGGATAAACCATCAATTCACTCTGGCTGTCACTCCTATTTGTACCCCCCCTTTATTAGATATTATAATAAAAGATGCTACAAGTTCACCGAAACTTTGCTCTCGGAGTGAGCATTTGGTCACGGTTGATGTTTAGTATTTATTTCTTTATATTTTATTAATTTAGTATCAATTTCATTATTGTTTACTTAATTAAATATTTCTTATATTCATTCATTATTAATTGATATAATTATCACATTTTTATTTTTACCGCCTTTTCTTTCATTAAGTTATGTTTTGTAAGGGTGGTACAATTGCTCTTTCGTATTTTTACGCGCGTTTCCTGTT